>JAJJWW010005740.1:0-146913 GCA_023531295.1 Papaver armeniacum | reverse complement strand
TGTAAACATTCATCGAAAGAGGATCCAAAAAACGAAAAATCACAATAAAGACCTCGAGAAATCGCTCAACCATGTCCGAAAAGATACTTAGCATGCAACGTTGGAATGTTGCGGGTGCATTACACAACCCAAAAGACATACGCCTGTAAGCAAAAGTACCAAATGGACATGTGAAGGTTGTCTTCTCTTGGTCCTCCTCTTTATAGGGATTTGGTTATAACCAAAATATCCATCTAGGAAACAATAATGGTTGTGGCCAGCTAGTCTTTCTAACATCTGGCCGATGAATGGTAAAGGTGTATATGGGGCAAAACGAGTTGCTGGTTTTTAAGGAATTGAGGAGACAACCGTGCGGAGGAAACTCCTTGAACCTAGCAAACTGTCTAACCTCACACATATGCACTGCAAAAGGGAGTGCTTTGAATTCGAGAGATCAATCTGTAGGACTCCGGCCTAAACCAAGACAATGGTCGTTCCTTGTCAATTCGGTCACAAGAGAGGATGGGTCGATTTGTAGGAGGGAAGCTGAGAAATATGTGAGATCAATGGTGATCGAAGATTGTAGGTGTGTTGTGTATTCTGCGTGAAGAAATAAGATAAGTTCTGATTAAATTTGCTCTGTTGAGAGTAATTGCTCAGACGTCGAGTTCTTAATCTCTTGTTGTATGTTTGACGAAAGATTGTCTTGATTCAATCATGATTCAGAGACTTATTTATATTGCAAGAATTGTAAACACTTTGATCCCATGAAGTGTGACAGTTGTTGGAGTCAAAGAGTGGGAAAGTGGGAATCGTGTTAAAACCAGTTGCTCATCGTGCGGAGACTTGGTTAATTCTCCACCCACTACTTTGCTAACTCCTCCAACTACTTGCACGACTTGCTCACATTCTCATTGTGTGTATGAACACACGTGCCGTAGACCGCCAGACCAAAACCCTAGTTGATATCCCCGCATGTGACACGATTGATGTCTCGTGATTATGGAGTCTGCAAGGCAGACGTGTATTTAGTTAGTCTGACTTTATGAGACGATGAGTCTTTGTATTGCTGAGTCGAACGTGATTTACAAATGTTCAGAGACTCATGAATTGAACGTGTCTGTTGAGACAAAGGTATAATTCTCGAATAAATGTTGATAGTTAAGGTGAGCAAATATTGCTCATTTGATGAATTGTCGAATATTGACAGTTGAACCAATATTCATTAGTCTGAGCAAATGTTGCTCGTTTGATGACTTATTAATTTAAAATACTGGCAACTGAACCGAGTATAATAATTAAAGTGTTGATTACGGGATCAACATAAAATTATTAGTGCTTGAATCTGGAATTATGAACTTTGGATTCGAAACCCTAATTTCGATCAATTGCTGATCAATTAATGATTTATTGAAAATCAAACACGGAGTGAAGGAGGGACCGACTACATGGGATGATGAGTCGACCATGTAGCGCCCCGATGCTCGAGTGAGCAAATGCCAAAGTCTCTTGAAGACCAGTTGGTGAAAGGATGATTAAATGCTGGTTTAATCATTTATTAAAATAATGCTCGTTTGAGCCTTAAGTGATAAAACCTAATTATGAAGAGATGAGGGACCGACCAAGGGGTCATGAAACCGGCCCTGGTTGGTCATGGGACCGACTGACGATCGTTTTATGAAATTCCAAATTGTTTGGAATAGTTTGGACCTAATATGAACAAATTAGGTCAAATTATGAAAATATGTGTGACCGGCCTCTTGCAAGCCAAAGAGACGACCTTGGTCGGTCAAGGTAATATGCTCATGTCACCAAAGTGTTCGTGTCTCAGTCCTGAGAATTTTGATATTTTCCGATGCGCGTTTGAGCAACATTTTGAGAAAATATGAAAAAATCAAGGTTTTTGCTCAAACTGATGAAACTTCATAAGATAAAGGAAATAATAATAATAAAATAAGAAAACATGAAGTGTGGGACCGGCTATGACTAAGGCATGGCCGGCCGGCCAATAAGCTCGGTCCCATGGCACTTTTCCTAATTTTATATTATTTTCATGATTTTAAGGAAATATCATGAAATCAAGGAGTTTGTTGAAACTAAGGAGTTTCCTTGAAGTGAAGGAGTTTCCATGAGATGAAAGAAACATTAATAATAATAAAATAAGGGGCGTGTGGGACCAGCCACGACTATAGCATGGTCGTCCCACTAGGGCCTAAGTCTTCCCTAATTTTATATTATTTTCATGATTGGAAGGAAATATCATGAAATCAAGGAATTTCATGGGATGAAGGAAATAATAATAAAATAATAAGGAATCATGAGGTGTGGGACCGGCCACAACTAGGGCATAGCCGGCCGGCTAGTAGACCTGGTCCCATGACACCTTTCCTAATTTTATTATTTCCTTGATGTGAAGGAAACACCATGAAACCGAGGAATTTCCTTAAAACGAAGGAGTTTTGTTCAAATGAAGGAATCTTCATGAGATCAAATAAAAATAATAAAATATGATAAAATAAAGAACTGGGCGTGGGACTGGCCACGGCACGACCGGCCGGCCGATGGGCCTAGTCCCCTAGCGCCTTAGTTAATTATTATTTTTCTCCCTATTTTGCATAGGTTCATCGTTCCCTCGTACTTTAGAATGCTTGTCCGTGCATTCAGGTGCTCGTTAGTGCATTATTGCTGAATACACTTGCACCATTTTAGTCGGGGCTTACTCGATAGCGGCTCTGATGCCCGTACGTTGAGTATTTATTACTAACCCATGGAATTCTGTTGGGAAGAACCATGAATTGAAGTAATGAAATATTATGAAGAACGTAGAATATTTCCGAATATTCAGTTAATGAATTTAAGGATTAGAAATAATTAATTGATGGCTCCATACTAGCAGGCATGCTGTCTAGGAGCATTAATTATTTGAGAATTGAGTAATATGAGCTTGTTTAAGTGTCATATTTCTTTTATATAGTCAGGGAAAACATTGTTACATCCCCGAAGACGTTATTGCTCTATACTAGCAGTGCAAGATGTCTAGGAGCCGTCCAATCGTTCGATTCTATATAGAAGTAATTACTTGAATTGCTCACTATTCATGAGATATGCCGTTGCCTCGATTGAGAGGCGCACATCTACATATGCTCTGAGAGACAGAATTCTCAGTCAGAGGTTCTTGCGGCACGAGGTTTCATGCTTCAGTGAGAGACATGAGCCTCAATACTCATCAGATTGCTGGATCAGGAGTATGTATAATTATGGTTTTACGATTTTATCCTTCGCCGAAAATCCACCATCTACAAAAGGAAAGTGATCTTTCCTAGTTGCTGAGTTCAGCTTACGGTAGTCTATACATACTCTCCCCCCGGTGGTAACACAGGTAGGTATCGATTCATTGTTCTCATTTACAACTATTGTAGTCCCAGACTTCTTTGGGACAACCTGGACAAGACTGACCCATTTATTATCGTAGATGGTATATATGATACCCGCATCTAAAAATTTGAGCACCTATGTGCGGACAACTTCCTTCATATTAGGATTCAAACGTCTCTGCATTTCTCTTGAGGTTTTGGCACCTTCTTTTAGGTAGATGTGGTGCATATAATCAAGCATGACTAATTCTGAAAAGACGAGGTACCCAAATACACCATAATATTTTGTTTCAACCTATAAGTCCTCTTACCAAGTGTGATCGTCTATGGACAAAGTCGAAACAATACAACAACTTCGGTATTCACACTTTGTGTGATTGTCTATGGATATGAGATCGAGACAATACGCCTACCACAGTGTGATACTTGATAATAGGTTTGGACTTAACCAAACTCTATAGGATCAGTATCAAGTATATCAGAGTTAACGTAAAGTGAAATTTACTTTAAATTATATAAACAAATATAATTGTGGAAAACAAAAGTAAATCACACAACAAGATTTTGTTAACGAGGAAAACTACAAGTGCAGAAAAACCCTGGGACCTAGTCCAATCGAATACTCTCAGAATTAAGCCGTTATACAAAATCTACACCAACTTGGTATAGTTGAGACCAAGCAACTACCCCTAGTTCACTTAGTTTCCTCGGTATCCCTACGCTTCGACTTCAAAGGTCACGACCGTACAATTCCAAACAACAAAGAAACAACGAATCTATTTGGTAACAACTCTTTTGATTCTTTTAAGATAAAAATATCTCAAGTCATATGTAAAGGCTCTACCGCTTAATCTAATAAACTCCTTTGCATGGTTAGATCAATCTATCCAATAACTAACAAAATAGTCAAGTTTAGATTCGCAATCAACCAAGATAAATCTCAACAAGAAACTATAAAGCAACGCCGATCTCAGCAACTAATCAATCTAATAAATACGATTCTAGTTGGATCCCATCAAGGTTTGTGCACACACAAAGATATGAGAACTAATAAGAAATCTTATTTGTCTTCAAGTCTTCTTTAATCTTCAAAAATAACCTGCACAGCACCACTTGAATCTCTTCTGATTAATCACATACAGAACATAGTCTGTTAACAATGGATTATCACAAGATGTCTTTAGATCTAACAACAGTTCTAAAGATCTCGTCGATACTTTGATCTAGTTTGAGTGAATCTTATATCAGAAGAGAAGATTCTCAAGAATAAACAAACTAGGTGCAATCAAAGTTTCAACAACCGTTAGTCAATCAAATCAATCGAAAACTAATAACACTGCAATTATCTAGTTTCCCACGAACGGTACTCGTAGAGCTTCTTGATCCCACAGAAGTATTTAAACGAGCGGTCGTAAGAGATTTCACCTATTTAGGATACTTTCCTCTCCGAATAGACGGCTCCACCAGAAACAACAAGAAATGAAGTTTGCATGGCTCTTAGGATAGTTTGCTAGAAATGCAAACTTAGGTATTTATAGACCAAGGATGTTTGGGCATCAAGGAATTTCCAAAACCGAAAATATTCTCAAGATATGCAATGAATGGCAAGATTCGGTTTTCCTAATTCCAATAAATGCTTGTCCAATATTTCCGAAATTTCTCAATAGAAAATCTCCAATTAGTAAATGCACATTACTAATTTTTATTCTCTAGAGATATGCATTTAATTGCTGATAATTAAAGCATATAAAACCAAAAACCTTAATTAAAAGATTCTTAATTTATCTCTAACAGATGTCCTTGAGTACTAAGGAATATATTTGTACAATAAATGATAAGAGTTATTGTACGTGTTCAAAGTATGTTGACATCTCTTCACTGTAAATCCTTATTCATATTTACATGGATTTACATTCTTGGAATCGGTTATACCACACTTCCAAACATGTTTAGAATTGGTTGACCAGTATTCCAAGATAACTATGTGATTGATCAAATATCAAATCAGATACATGGGTTCAATCGGTTCTACCAATCACTAGGATCGGTTATACCTTTATATGGAAATACTTGTGATCAGTCACACAAGTTACCAAGATTGATTCCATATTCCCATGGTATTTCTTGTGACCGGTCATACCAGTTACCAGGACCGGTTACCAATTACAAGAATCGATTATACAATACATGTGATCGGTCACACTAATTACTAGGATCGGTCACACCAATTACAAAGATCGATCATACCAACACATGGTGATTACTTAGGATCGGTTACACTAATTAATAAAAAACAGTCATACTAAATCATAAGTCAGCCATTGTGATTAATTATACAAAGATACATAACATAGTTACGATCGGTTCTACCATCTCACACATATTGGTCATCCAAAGATTTGTAATGAATAGCCGAACCAATAAGCCTAATGATTTCCCTTTCGATTCAGGAAACAAGTTCATGAATGTACTTCTTTTAAACGAATGTAAAACATTGTTTCCTAGGATGAAATCTTCACCATAACCCATTCACATAATCATAACAGTTTATACAAGATTATGTCGATGTCATATCTACGAAGTTCAAAAGATAGGCGTTATACTTTGTAGTCTAATTCCCTAATAATATGATCATACAATTATGAACATGTCACAACACTAGAGTATTATACAATATGTACAATATATACAGCTTCACTATATAGCACGACTTGAAAGATACATTAGGAATAAAACAGTTCAAGTCAATATTACTAACCTCAAGTGGAAGGATGATGTCGTGGTTGTAGTTCGTTAATTCTTCACATTCTTGGTCTGGAGTAATAGTTGAATGTCTCAACATTCCTAGACTTTCTAGTATTACCTAAACGAAATTGACTCTAGTATATAATCAAGCGACTTTAGATGAGTTTTGACACACTAAAATATGACAACCAAACTTGACATATCAACGCTTGGTGAGTTCAACCGAGATATGCTCTAACAATTCCTTTCAGATCTGTTATAGTCCACCCTACTGCATTCTTGTGCTCTCGGAGAACACTAACTAGTCTGCTTTCCTGATCGGGCTCTAAGTCAGAGGCAATTATGGCAGGAAGAATATTCTCATTACCATGAAAGACACATTTCAGTGTATATGGTAGCGGTTTTAATTCAAGGGTGGGGGCATTAAATGATGAGGGAATGGACTTATACATGGTCGGCGGAAGAGGTTCTGGTTTACGCTGCCATTTTCCATAATTCATTGTTGGAGCAGAATCTAATAATGCATTAACTTCTTCAAAACGACTATCCTTATCATAGTAGACTCCAAAGTGAGCCAAGCACGCCTCTAAAGGATCGCTAACACTACTAGTGTTAAAGGTATTCTCAACTAGAGAATCAATCATGCATATAGACTCATAGTGTTTAGGGTCCGGTGGGGCTTGTAACGCCGTAAAAATTTTCACCGAGATTTTCTGATTCCCAAAGGAAAATTCTACTAGGCCATTTTGACAGTGTATGACTGCATTCGCAGTAGCTAAATAGGGACGACCTAGGATGATCGGGATATTGATATCTTGACTAGAGACAGGTTGAGTGTCTAAAATCACAAAGTCAACTGGATAAATAAAGTTTTCTACCTGAACCAAAACATCTTCAACATTTCCACGTGGAATTTTGACTGACCTATCGGATAACTGTAGTGTTTTTCCAGTTGGTTTCATCTCACCTAGTCCAAGTTGTTCATATACTGAAAATGGTAAAAGATTCACACTAGCCACGAGATCTAATAGAGTAATCTCTATCTATTGTTTACCTATGACACATGTTACAGTAAGAAAACCAGGATCTTTAAATTTGACTGGGTACTTTTGTGAGATTATGGAACTAACTTGTTGGGTCAAAAATGCCTTTTTATGTTCAATCGTGTATATCTTGACGGTGCACATCTCATTTAGGAATTTGGCCATAGCCGGTACATGTTTAATTGCATCGACAAGGGCAAAGTTGATCTTAACTTGCTTAAAGATGTCTAGGATTTCCTGATATATACTAGGTTGTTTCTTAGCGAGTCTTTGAGGAAATGGTGCAGGTGGTGTGTACTCTCTCAGGGATATTTTCCTCACTTGGACTCGTAGCACTCTCAGGAATATTAAGGTCTTTAGACGAAGTTTGGTCAACTACAGTTTCTTTTTCGGCTGGACATTTGTCCTTAAGTGGTTTTACCGAGTTGTCTAGTGTTTTACCACTCCTACGGGTGATAACTGCTTGAATCTGTTCATTGTGGTTAGAACTACCTGACCCGTTAACCTGGTTGACTCCTTTCGGATTTGGAGTCGGTTGGCTGGGAAATCTCCCATTCTCCCTATCATGTAACCGGTTCGAAAGTTGACTTATCTGAGTTTCTAAACTACTAATAGCTTGGGCATTATTCTGTTGGTTACGCTGACTTATCAAGACAAAGTCATCGAAGTTTGGGCTACTTTGGGTAGCATTCCTGGCACTAGTTTCCATAAATTGTTTTAGAGTTTCCTCTAGAGAAAACACTTTTTTCTCAACTGGGTTCGGTTCTTGCACTTGAGTTTGGTTCCTATGAAAACCTGGTGGTGGGTTGGTAGATGAACCACCATGATGGGCACCTTTGGACCACGAAAAATTAGGGTTATGTCTCCAACCAGGGTTATAAGTATTAGAATAGGGATCGAACTTGGGTCGATTCTCATATTTAGAGTTCATACCTCCATGTAAGACATTAATCTGGTCACGGGTAGTTTCAATAGGGTAAAACAGGGGACACTGAGGTCTAGTATGACCTTGGTCACCACATATGGTACGTGGATAGGTTCTGGGCTCATTGTTACAACTCATAGCTTGGGTTGACCTTTGGTTCATCTCTAAAGCCTCTAGACGCCTAAGGATATCTGACCCATTATCGATTCTATTGACCCTATGGATAAGGTTCCTAGTTATTTCGGGCTCCCTCATTGAATCCCATTGTCTAGTCTTTTCAGCTAGCTCGATGAATTCGACAAAACACACATCTGTGTCTTGATGGGTAAATTCTCCACAACTAATTGTTTCTACCTGAATTCGTGTTTCACTATCTAAGACCTCATATAAGATTTGGGCCATGAGGGCTTTCTCAAAGCCGTGATGTGGGCATTGGTATAATAATTCATTACACCTTTCTACATAATCGTGTAGGTGTTCACCTAATTTCTGCTTAAAGGTTTGGATAGACCGCCTAACAATAGTAGTCTTGTGGTGTGGGTAGAACTTCTTAACAAAAGCCTCCATGAGGCCATCCCAGGTGGTGATTATTTTAGAGGGAATCAAATGGTACCACTTATTGGCTCTCTCTTCTAGGGAAAAAGGAAACAAACGCAACCTAAGCACATCTTTAGAGACATTTGGGTAACTCATTGTGTCACACATTATTTCAAAGTCTCTTACGTGGGTATACGGGTTTTCATTCTCTATCCCTCTAAATTTCCAAAGCATGCCCAGATTTAATGTCGAATTTGTGAGAGTGGATAGTAAAACAACCCACGGGTTACGTACCACTCTAGACGGGTTCATCCTATCTCTAAGGATTTTTACCGGGACCTCTTCATAATTTTCATCAACCATTTCGGCAAATACAGAAGTACAACCTAAATCCGTGTAACGGGTCAGCCTCAAATTAAAAAGTCGTGTTCCTCAAGTCTATCTTTTACACGTTTCCAACGACGCATACAAGCAAAAATACTAGTGTTTAGCAAGAAAAATCGTGCACATGCAAATGCATGGTTTAGTAAATTAGGTAAGCTTGGTCTACCTCAAAAAAATATACCTAAAGGTACGAGGCCGAGGCTTGTGGAATTTCGGCTGGTAACTTCCATAAGGCCCAAGGTACTGGTTCAGCGTACTTTTCCACAGGTTTCTTAAATTCGGTAATTCTGACGATGCAATTGGTGTATGCAACGTGTTTCTTTTTTTAAATAAATAAAATAAATATATACAAGAGGAATTATTTTCATATATTCGGGACCTCTTCATATCTTTTTTTTTAATTGGTGGCTAGGTTGCTATCAAACCCAGTGTAACCATACTCATGTTTATTTTCATATAATAAAGGAATTAAAAAAAAATGGGTTTTATTACTTACCTCTTTTGGTAGGCAATTCCATAATGAATGTAGAATATTACCTGCATAATAAAAACATGAAAAATACCCAAGTAAAATCAAAGAAAAGAAAAGAAAAGAAAATATAATATGATATAACTGGTCATCAAAAAAATCGGTGGCAGGTTGAACAGGGTGCACAAAACTGTTCAACTAATGGATGCGATCAAAAGACTCAAGGATCCTCAAAGTGAGATGCTTTTACTTCGCAATTGTACTGGTGTGTCTAAACTTTATTTTGCAATGCGAACTACCAATCCTGCTCTACAACCTTGCCACCGATCTTTTTGATGACCGATTATATCGGTATTTGAGGCTTCTAATTCTCGGGGATGGTGCGGGTTTTGGTCCTTTACAGAAGAGATTAGCTACCTTACCTATTAAATATGGTGGACTTGGCATTTATACCATGGCTGACACTCGTGCTTATTGTTATCTTGCTTCTCAGAGCCAGACTACTTCATGCGAAAAGTGATCCTGGTAATTTATTCTCAACGGACAAAGGTTCGGCTTATCAGTTGTCTCTTGAGACCTTCACCCGGTATGTGGATTACTTAGTCTACTTACGTGTGTCGATGATACCGCCCCTCTTCCATGCATTCCCTGGCGGTAGTTTATTTTGATGCGGTTAAAGAAGCAAATCCTGAGACCATTTTCATATGTCTGCAAGAGATTCCATCCTATGGCAATGTAACTGTGTCAAGCATGCACAAGACTATCTTTTGACGGTACCCATTAGTGGGCTTAATCAATACCTCGGACCTAGACAATTTAGAGCTGTGCTTTGTTATCGCCTTGGTATTCCTCTGTTTGTTGAGAATAGTTTATGCCCAAGTTGTAACAAATCTATGGATATTTTTGGAGATCATGCGCTTCATTGTGCTAAGGATATTGGATATAAGTTTCGCCATGATGTTGTTCGTGATGTTATCATTGACATTTGTTACAAAGCCAATGTGCCTGCGCGCAAGGAGGTTGCTCTCAGTCTTCGGACGGATGATGACAGAGATCTAAAGCCTGCTGATATCCATGTTCTTAACTGGTAAAATGGGCAAGATGTTTGTATGGATGTTACAGGTGTCTCTCCATTCACTGGTGATGGTGTCCGCTCCTTTGTCCCCGGTAAGGCTATTTCTCGTGCGGTTTCACGTAAACGTACCAAATACTCGGATAAGTGTGTTGCACATGGATATGGTTTGGGTGTTCTAGCTTTCTCTACCTTAGGGGAACTTGGTGAGGATACTCTGGTTTTTTTCAAGCGTCTAAAGAATTGTTTAGTTAGCAATGACGCTAGTAGCGGCTTAGTTCGTTTCATTTTTTATAGATTAGGCGTTGCAATTCAAAGAGGAGTTGGAGCCCAGCTTGTCGCTATTACCAACCAAAAGCTTTGTATGATAATATTGATACTAACGGACTTTTCGATAAACTAAACTAAAAAAATAAAATAAGATAAAATCAAAATCAAAAACCTAACCTAAAGGCAAGTCCGCGTCGGCACTGATGTAGTTTTAACAGTGGTAAGTAAGAATTCGATACTCAGACTTTTATGAAGATTTGGTTTTCGATTATTAAAAGAAAATACTAAGACAAACTAATGAAATTTGATTATTTTGAACCAAGGAGAGATGAACCTAGGGTTTGGATTTCACTACTTCCGATATTTGTAAACTCAATACCAATTTCTTTGACAAAATACTCTTACTTTACTCAAAACAATATCGAACCCAATCTCATGCTTTGGAAGATATAACATTACAAGCTCTTTTTATGACCCTCGTCGCTATTCTAAGGCCAAAGTATGTAAAGGCAGACAAAAAAAAAATTGTTGACAAGGAAAACTGCAAGGCAGAAAACCCCGGAACTAGTCCAGTTTTGAGTACTCTCAAAATTAAGACGTTATACAAATTAACGACTGTAGATGGGGAAAAACGATTTGCTGGTTTTTACGAAATTGAGGAGACGACCATACGGAGGAGACTCCTTGGACCGAGCGAAATGTTCAACCTCACACAGATGCACTGCAAGAAGGGAGTGCTTTTAATTCGAGAGATCAATCTGTAGTACTCCGGCCTAAACCAAGACAATGGCCGTTCCAGAGTAAATTCGGTCACAAGAGAGGATGGGTCGATCCAGAGGAGGGAAGGCGAGAAATGTGTGGAATCAATGATAATCAAAGATTATAGGTGTGTTGTGAATTTTGAATATGATAAGTTATGAATGATTGAAATTGCTCGGTTGAGAGTAATTTCTCAATTGATGAGTTGTTGATCTCGTGTTGTCTCGTGAGACGTGAGATCGTTGTTGTTCTTGTCGTTGTTATTTCAATCATGATTCGGAGACTTATTTATATTGCTTTGGAATTGTAGACACCATGATCCCATGAAGTGTGACAGTTGATGGAATGAAAGAGTGGGGAAATGGAAATCGTGTTTGAAACCCGATTTGCTCATCGTGCGGAGACTTGGTTGATTTTCCATCCACTACTTTGTTAACTCCTTCCAACTGATTGCACGACTTGCTCACATTCTATCGTGTGTTTGAACACACGTGCCGTAGACCGCCAGACCAAAACCCTAGTTGATATCCCCCCAAGTGACATGATTGACGTCTCGTGGTTAGTTTAGTCAGTTGTCGACTTCGTGATTTAATGGGACGATGAGTCCATGTATTGAGTTGAACATGATTCTGTAAAATGTTCTGAGACTCATGAATTGAACGTGTCTGCTGAGACGGTGATGTGATTCTCACGTTGAGGTGAGCAAGTGTTGCTCATTAGATGAATTGTTGAATATTAATAGTTGAATCAATATTCCTTGTTTTGAGCAAATATTGCTCAAATCCTGAGCAAGTGTCACTCGTCCATGAATTATTGGCAGCGCGTGACCAAAATAAAATATTAATTAAAATAATGGTAGTTGAACCGAGCATAATTAATAGGAATACTGATCATGAGATCGTAAATTTATTAGTGTTCGAATCGGAATTATGATCCTTGGACTCGAAACCTAATTTGATCAATTGATGACCAATTGATGGTTTATTTGAAAATTAACCATGGAATGAAGGATAATTGGCTCCATGGGACCGTGGGTCGACCATGAAACTCCCATATGCTCGTGTGAGCAAATACCAAGGCCTCTTGAAGAGTTGGTGAATTGTTGATGAAAGAATGATTAAATGTTGGTTTAATCATTTATTCGAAAATGCTTGTCTGAACCTTAGGTGATAAAACCTAATTAATTATGAGGAGGTGAGGGACCGACCAAGGGGTCATGAAACCGGCCCTGGGTGGTCACGGGATCAAATATTGATCGTTTGAGCAATCCCCAGATTGGTTGAAACCCTAATTAGCGCCCTTTACTAGAATCGATGTAGAATTCTCATACGGACTCGGATTTTGATGGTCCGCCCCTCCATTCTGTACGGAAAAGAATTTCCTATATCCTATCGTGGGAATATTTAGGTTTTAAGCTCGTTCGGGAGGTGAAAACAGCCCGAGAGTAAAACTCAGGAAGAATTCAAGAGGGACGGTAGGAGAGAGTTTGGGCCCAATATGAAATTAGGTCAAATTGTGAAAATACGAGGGACCGGCTCCTTGCAAGCCAAAGAGCCAACCTTGGTCGGTCAAGGTAATATGATCACGTCACTAAAGTGTTCGTGTCTTAGTCCTGAGAATTTTGATATTTTCTGGCGTGCAGTTGAGCATCCATTCGAGAAAATATGACAAAATCATGGTTTTGCTGAAACTGAGGAAACTTCATGAGATGAAGGAAAATAATTATAAAATAAAGGAATGATATGGCGTGGGACCGCTGAGGCCAAGGCATGGCCGACCGGCCAGTGACCATGGTCCCGTGGTGCCTTTTCCTAATTTTATATTATTTTCCATGATTTTATGAAAATATCATGAAATCAAGGAGTTTGTTGAAATTAAGGAGTTTCCTTAAAGTGAAAGAGTTTCCATGGGATCAAGGAAGCAAATAATTTCAAAAATAATAAAATAAGGCCGTGTGGGACCGGCTGAGGCATGGCCGGCCAGCTGGGGCCCTGTCCCGTGCGTTTCCCTAATTTTATGTAATTTTTGTGTGTTTTTCCATGATTTGAAGGAATTTTCATAATTTGAGAGAAATACCATGAAATCAAGGAATTTCATGGGATCAAGGAAACCTTAAAATAATAGTAATAAAATAAAGGGACGTGTGGGACCGGCTAGGGCATGGCCGGCCGGCTTGGGCCCGGTTTATATTATATTTTTCATGGTTTTGTGAAAATACCATGAGGTTAAGGAGTTTTCATGAGATTAGGGAAATAATAATAAAATAATGAGGAACTATGAGGTGTGGGGCCTGTTGGGATCAATACATGGCAGGTTGGCCAATGATCACGGCTCTACCATATTTTCCCTCATTTTATATTATTTCCTCGGTGTGAAGGAAACACCATGAAACTGAGGAGTTTCCTCAAAACGAAGGATATTTGTTCAAGTGAAAGGATTTTCATGAACTCAAGGAAAATAATAAAAATATGAAACTGGCGTGGGATTGACCACGGCACGTCCGGCCAGTCAGCGGGCCCATGCTCCCAGCGCCTTGGTCAATTTTTAATTATTTATTATTTTCCTTTCTATTTTGCATAGGTTCATCGTCTCGTCGTATTTTGAAATACTTGTTCGTACAGTGATTGTTAGTGCATCGTCGTTGAATACACTTGCACCATTTAAATCGGGGCTTACTCGGAGGTAGCTCAGACGCCTATGTGTTGAATATTTATTACTAACCCATGGAATTCTGCTAAGAAAAACCATGGTTTGCAGTAATGAAATACTGAGAAAATATTTGAATATTTTCGGAAATTCAATGGATGAATCCAAGAATTTAGGAATAATTAACTTATGGCTCTATACTAGCAGAGCAAGTTGTCTAGGAGCATTAATTATCCTGATATGAGCTTGCTGGAGCTTCATATCCTTTATATAGTCGGGGTAAACTCGTTGTTTGTATCCTGAAGACGTTGTCGCTCTATACTAGTAGAGCAAGCTGTCTAGGAGCCGTCCATCTTGTGATACTATATAGAAATAATTACTGAAGTGTTCAGTATTCATGAGATATGATGTTGCCTAGCCGTGAGACTACATATCTACATGTACTCTGAGAGAAAGTATTATCAGTCAGAGGATTCGATGAGAGATCCGTGTCTCAATACAGATATGTCGTTGTCTAGCCGAGAGACTACATATCTGCATGTACTCTGAGAGACAGTATTCTCAGTCAGAGGTTTGATGAGAGACCCGTGTCTCAATACAGATATGCCGTTGTCTAGCCGAGAGACTACATATCTGCATGTACTCTAAGAGACAGTATTTGACCGCGGTCGTAAGCGTCAAAAATAAATTACACTTTCTTACTACTCAAAATATAAATATAGCAAGGGCAAGAAAGGATCGATCCCACAGAGAGGTCTAGGTTGTCAAATTGTTGTGGTTTCCTATATAAATTACCGGGTGTTTTCTGATTTTTGTGAAAGTAAAATAAACTAAAAGCAAATAAATAAAAGTAAACAAATAGATTCAAGGATAAGAAATATTGGTTAAGGATTTCGTTTTCATTCACTAACATGCTTTTCACAATAAATAGAATTGATATTTTAATCTCAACTTTTATCAAAGACCCTAGAATACCTTGATCGCAAGAATATCCCGCAAACCTCCTCATGTCATCAACAAACACATTAAAAGATGCGAATATGAATTCTACCTAAAGGAACAACCTAACGTGTAAAAGCACTAATCAAGTTTAATTCCCTAGATGCGTTAAGTTCTATGAAATCAGGCCAATCAAAGCAATTGAACGTGGAAAGCGCACTAATTCAATTTAACAAAGGTTACGATTCACATATGATCATGAGAATATATCACTACAAACCATAATCATAATATGCTACTTGTATTCAAGGAATATCACTTTTACGTATAATAAACCCTAAACTAGCAATAGATGTGATTAGAAGTTCTACCAATTTGCAACTTGACAAAACAATCAATCAATCATAAAACAATATTTTCAGAGAATTGCAAACGATAAATATGAGACAAAACTAATATATTGAACAAAGAAACATGCTTTGTGAAATCCAACTATTCCATAACCAATAATAAACTTAGGTACTCATATTCATGGAGTTCATCACAAGAAGAAAGAGAAATCTCATGTTTCTAAACCCTAGAACAAAGTAGAGAAGAGATAATAAAACGTGGTCTCAAAAAATTGTAGAAGTCTTCCCTTTTGTAGTCTTTTTTTCTCCTTCCAAAACTAGGTTTTGTCTTCAAAGTCCATTAGTTGGAAATTCACCCGGCCCACCATGGAGAGAAACCCGTGTAGAAATTCTGTCCCAAAAACGCTCGCCGGAAAACTGGGATTATGGCCGGAATCCGGCCGGAATAGTCATCGGAAAGTGTCTCCGGTGACCGGCAAAGTCCGCCCGGTCACCGGTCAACCGGGTCAAATCGGCGAGTCAACGAGTCGGATCGGGTCAGGTCTGAGTCGAGTTCGGAATCGGGTCGGAGTGAGTGAGTCGGATTAGTCAACCGAGTTGGATGAGTCGAGTGTCCGAGTCACACACCGACTCGGTTGTCTTCCCAGTGTCTAACGGGTGACTTGTCTTGGCTCGAGCATTTGCCGAGGCCAAACTCTCGCAAAGACAATCATTGTGCTTCACCACTTCACGCTGCCACCATCATGGCCCCGGCGCCAATTGCATCACTATTTCAATTTCTTCTCCCTGCAATGAAGATTTCTCGACAACCTCTTCATTACAAAATCTCCTCACCCCAATTGCATTGCAGCCATCTCAACTCACTGCATAAAACACCAATGCCCATATAAACTCTGTTTCACATCAGCATCCTTTGAGCCATCTCTGCAATGCAGTTCAGGCCATGGCAACACCAATCTAATTCCTCAGCAAACAGCTTCATTATCCTTGGACTGCACCTGACCTGTAGTTGCAAATAAACTCCAATCTCAGCTGGCAAAACTCTCAACTCTTCGATTCTCAAGACCAGAATAAAAGGACAAAACCACCAAACTTCAATTGGATTCTTGCCTATCCCCTGCACATAATCATAAGCTAACCCCAGTTTAGTCCCACCATCACTCACATGCCAGCAACAGAGGTTCAAATCATTACTCATTCTTTGTTTCAGCTAACACCCATCTTCAATATTCTCTCGAACCCATGAGCATCAGCACAATTCCATCCTTGTCTCAAAATCGACATCTGAGAACAAACCCATGAATAGTTCATTCTCACCATGACCAGTGCTCAATTCATATCATTGTTCTTGCTTGTACTGCCAGCACCAAACTTCCACCTCAATCATCAAACCCATCTATACTTGCAACATTCTGTGCTCACTGCTGCATCTTGCCTCTGCAACTTTGCTTTCCCCCGTATCCATCAACTAGCCAACCTCAACCTCGCAATGAACCTACTCCTTCTACAGCTCTGAGCCTTTCTAGCATGGCCATCAACTCACATCTATAATCATCCATTTCATGCACTTGCAGGTCAAACTCTTCACCGCTATTGGCAACACATAATTCCCATCCACAAGATCTCTTCCAACCAATCCACCTACTACTCTACAACCACTCAAATTTGCATCTATCACCAGTGATTTCAATCTACAACCAAACTCAATTGCTTCCCGCCTTGTCAATTCAACCCTACTCTCGGGAACCTTACTACAAAGCATTACGGAACCATCATCTTCCTTGTTCTCTGTGTTCTCTTGAACCTTAATCGACACTACCAACTTCAATTTCATCCTCAATTCAACCCATTTCTTTTGTAATCCTTTAATCAACCGTAAACCCTTTAACCATCTCTGTCTCAATCCCGAATGGTACCAAGACTAACCATCTTCCAAAGCTTAACCATCTTAAATCGAACTCGAACTCAATGCCACAAATCAAGATCTCGTTGTTGTTCTTCTCGATGTCTTGCTTTCTTCTTTTATTCCTAATTCTTCATCAGTATCAGCAGCTCCTGCTCTAGAAACATCGATTGCATCTCAATTTACTCAACAACAGCTGTATCTCAATCTCACTCTCGACTGCAATTCGAGTTCCACTTTCCACAGCAAGTTCAAAACCCTAACCTCAACCTCCGTCTCAGCATCTTTCTCGGCACCAGGTTACAATTCGAATAAAACCCATCTCTTAAATTCATTCCAGAAATCAAAACCCCTTTTTACCAAATCGATTGCAAATGTAACTTCTTGACCTAGTTTCTCATCCATTTTAACTCAAATTGCAGCTTGATTTATTCCATCATGTTCATCTCAGATTCCAAATATCCACTAAAACACGTAGCAATTTCATTCCTTCTTCATCGATTCCCATTTGAGAACCATCAGATCTGAGGTTGACGCTGTGAACCACTCTCTGAAACGACTAAGAATCAAGACTGAAGTTTGTGTCTTCAGTGTAATCTCGACCTAGTTAGTGAGTTGGGTTATTATTGGCACCCGGTGTTAGGATAGGGGCTGCCCTTCACGATTCCAAAGCCTGCCAGTTTCAGGGAACCGACGGGCTTAATCATTGATTTTGCTCGTAACATTCTTATACGGCGTCGGAATGACCTCGTTCTTTCGCCATTGACTTCATATTTCCGTGCTCTTCAACATGATGAGAAAGAATCCAAGATTTGGGCGACTTCCGCTTCTTTTGCTCCATATGACTCCATCGTACCTAATAAACTCAAAAGCACACATAAGATACATAATTCACACGAAAAATAGCAAAGAAAGCATAAACTCTATATAGTAAATACGGTGTATTCTACACCTATCGGATTCCCCCACACTTAGACTTTGCTAGTCCTCGAGCAAATCAAACAAAACAATAAAATACAACAACTCCGTGACGTCGAGGCTACGGTTAATTTTAGCATAAATAACAAGCCTTTAAACCCCTAGGTGTCCCTAGTGGACGAGTTATAGTCTCGTGAAGGTTTACTAGAGATATACCTACAAAACCTATATTTAAAACTCCGTCTATTCGTGACAAATCAATGAACGAATCCAAAATGACTACAGGAGGAGGTACCTTGCAAATTCAATTCAATTATTAGTAAATAAACTCTAATTAGATAGTCGAACAAGCCACAATACTCGAAACTAACAAACCACAATCACAATGAAAAGATTAAGAAGATGGATATAGATGTAGATGTTGGCGAATATTCACAAGTGTTCGATGTTTCCCATATCTGTCTAAGATCACCGCTAAGATGAACCTAATCCTATTGGATTGAGCTACTTGTGCTGAATGCTACATCAAATCAATTGGCATATACAAGGGAACCAAGAGTGACTTTATTCAACACAATAATAATTTCTTTTCTTTTTTTTTATATATATGATTGGATCAAACTGGATCCAATTTCTCTTTTTTTTTTTTTAGACGGCATGATTAGATCTTTTGGATCCAAGCGCATGCTTCTTGTCAGCAAGTACATGATAGTTGCCTTGGATCCTGCATTCCACGCTTGTTTAGGCGACGGAGACAGGGACTACGTTTCACACATACTGCTATTCCCAAGTATCTTTTTATTCCGTTTTGGTCTAATTGATCGGTCCTTTTTTTTTTTTTTTTTTTTTTTTTTTTTCAATTTTTTTTTTTATTTCTTTTTCTAGTAACTCAATCACTCTATTTCATCCTAGCAGTAATAACACGTCGATGTTTAGTGACCCACCAAAGCACTTAGAGAACAATAGATTAATATGGAAAAATAAAAATAGAATGTGATATGGTGATATTCCGAGATATGGTAACAACTATCATGTTAATTGTGATTTCTGAGCTATGTTCGTCCCTTTTAGTTAATTGGTTCCTCAACTCCTGCATTCAAAATGGTTCCATCCACTAATGGTGTCAAAAACAAACTACACAAACATATAAATGCTCCCCCACACTTAAACTTCACATTGTCCTCAATGTGTAAAACCGGAAGTTCTGAATTCTGACGTAACAGCAGATAAAACGCAAAAACTGTGCAAATTGGTAAGGAATTTGGAAAAACTCCATTTCACAAAAGTTGTTCACCTACGTGTTTTCTACACAGTGTCAAAATTTCACAGTGTTTTGATAAACGGTCTGACAGTTATGGTCTCTGGACTGAACTACGCGCAGTCTGAAATTTTCTGACGAAAAAGGTATTCGTCATAATTCTCTTCTAAGATAGATTACGGACTCAATGAAATTAAACATAGGGATGCAAATATGATATGAAAACAGTAAAAAAAAAAATAAACAAAACAAAAATAAAATGCAAAAGGATAAGAGATACAAAACCGGTGGGTTGCCTCCCACTTAGCGCTTGTTTTAAAGTCGTCAGCCCGACTATCTCCTTGCAAGATTCATTCCCCATATACCAACAATCTGAAAAGTTGGGGATCCTTCCATAGAACCTGTTTTGCAAACACTAGCTTCGCACAAATATTAGTAATATAAAACAGAAACGAAGCTATGAACCGATAAAAGTTTCCCCCACACTTATTCTTGTCCACACTTGGAAGTGTATAAAGAATATAGGAGTCGGGTACTTCCACGGTTTCTTGGTCCAAAACCTGCATAGTATGAGAATCAAGTATCTCTAATGGAGGGAATCGAGAAACAAAATCATTCAATAAAGTTCTCGAAGCACATACATTCAAACCAAATAGAGTTAGAGGAGAAGAAATAATAGGCAAAGGGTTAGATAAACCTTTCACAATCTCTTGTATCACGGAATCCTCTTCATCCTTGAAAAACTCAAGTGAATTATTCACCTCTTGTGTATCATGGTCCTCTATCAAACCTTGCAACCATTCTTCATCCGTTTCTGCCTTAACCAAAGTCTCGACATAAACATCATCATTACATTCATATGCAAGCTCAATTGGGTCTTCCACAATATTGGTTAAACCGGTATCATTCTCAACGAGACTCCTCCTTTTGTTGTAAGGCACACACTCTTTGCGGATCCAAATTTTATTATAAGAAACTTTTTTAGAACACTCGAAAATGTATCATCCTCAAGCTCCACCCTTTGAATAGGCTCTTGATCATTATTAAGATCAATGCTTGAGTAATCTACACAAGTGTCGACATATTCCTCTTCATCTTCATCTTGATCCCAAAAAGACTCCTCGGAGATGTCACCATGAGTTGTTTCAAGCAATGTATCATAATCACCGTCACTATCATAGTCAACATAAGATTGTTCCTCGCTGAATTCAGTGTTGTTAATCTCGAACTCATCCTTTTGAATAGGTGAATGATCATTATTACGATCAAGAGTTGAGTTAACTACACAATTATCCACGAAAGTGCCCAAAGATTCGCCTTTTTCAACATTAGCATCAATCAAATATTCATCACAAACCATATGCACATTAGAATTATCCATATCTTCCTTATATTGATCAATGCCTCTTCGCAAGATAGTCATACCTTCACGAAGTTCTTGGAGTTGCTCGTTTGTAGTCTCTTTTGCTTTTTGAAATTCCTCTTGTAAAAATGTGGAAACTTGATCTATAAAATTAGAGACTTTTTGTTCAAGAGCATAAGAATCGTCCCATCCTTGTTGTTGTTCACACACATACCTGCCATAAGGTTGTTGAGGAAAACCACAAGGTTCCATGGAATATTGGTCATAACCAATGAATTGGTTTTGATTATACCCATGGAATTGGTAGTTGTCATATTGTTGAGGTTGTTGAAAACCGTATCCATCGTTCCAATATGCTCCTTCCATAGAAATAAGCACCTGAAATAAAATTCTCAAACCAAGGTTAGAACCCAGAAAATAAGAAAAAAAAATAAAACAAAACTAAAAACAAAAATAAGAAACCAAAAACAATTGACAACCGTTGCCTCCCCGGCAACGGCGCCAAAATTTGACCGCGGTCGTAAGCGTCAAAAATAAATTACACTTTCTTACTACTCAAAATATAAATATAGCAAGGGCAAGAAAGGATCGATCCCACAGAGAGGTCTAGGTTGTCAAATTGTTGTGGTTTCCTATATAAATTACCGGTAGTTTTGTGATTTTTGTGAAAGTAAAATAAACTAAAAGCAAATAAATAAAAGTAAACAAATAGATTCAAGGATAAGAAATATTGGTTAAGGATTTCGTTTTCATTCACTAACATGCTTTTCACAATAAATAGAATTGATATTTTAATCTCAACTTTTATCAAAGACCCTAGAATACCTTGATCGCAAGAATATCCCGCAAACCTCCTCATGTCATCAACAAACACATTAAAAGATGCGAATATGAATTCTACCTAAAGGAACAACCTAACGTGTAAAAGCACTAATCAAGTTTAATTCCCTAGATGCGTTAAGTTCTATGAAATCAGGCCAATCAAAGCAATTGAACGTGGAAAGCGCACTAATTCAATTTAACAAAGGTTACGATTCACATATGATCATGAGAATATATCACTACAAACCATAATCATAATATGCTACTTGTATTCAAGGAATATCACTTTTACGTATAATAAACCCTAAACTAGCAATAGATGTGATTAGAAGTTCTACCAATTTGCAACTTGACAAAACAATCAATCAATCATAAAACAATATTTTCAGAGAATTGCAAACGATAAATATGAGACAAAACTAATATATTGAACAAAGAAACATGCTTTGTGAAATCCAACTATTCCATAACCAATAATAAACTTAGGTACTCATATTCATGGAGTTCATCACAAGAAGAAAGAGAAATCTCATGTTTCTAAACCCTAGAACAAAGTAGTGAAGAGATAATAAAACGTGGTCTCCAAAAAATTGTAGAAGTCTTCCCTTTTGTAGTCTTTTTTTTTCTCCTTCCAAAACTAGGTTTTGTCTTCAAAGTCCATTAGTTGGAAATTCACCCGGCCCACCATGGAGAGAAACCCGTGTAGAAATTCTGTCCCAAAAACGCTCGCCGGAAAGCTGGGATTATGGCCGGAATCCGGCCGGAATAGTCATCGGAAAGTGTCTCCGGTGACCGGCAAAGTCCGCCCGGTCACCGGTCAACCGGGTCAAATCGGCGAGTCAACGAGTCGGATCGGGTCAGGTCTGAGTCGGTTCGGGTCAGGTGAGTGAGTCAGGATTAGTCAACTGAGTTGGATGAGTCAGGGTCTGAGGCAGCACCGACTCAGATGTGTTGGTGTCTAACTGGGCTGACTTGTCTTGGCCTGAGCATTTGCCGAGGCCAAACTCTGCAGCACAATCATTGTGCTTCACCACTTCGCTGCCAGCCATCATGGCCCTGGCTGCCAATTGCATCACTATTTCAATTTCTTCTCCCTGCAACAGCATTTCTCAGACAACCTCTTCATTACAAAATCTCCTCACCCCAATTGCATTGCAGCCATCTCAACTCACTGCACAAAACACCAATGCCTATATAAACTCTGTTTCACATCAGCATCCTTTGAGCCATCTCTGCAATGCAGTTCAGGCCATGGCAACACCAATCTAATTCCTCAGCAAACAGCTTCATTATCCTTGGACTGCACCTGACCTGTAGTTGCAAATAAACTCCAATCTCAGCTGGCAAAACTCTCAACTCTTCAGTTCTCAAGACCTGTAACCAGCTCAGTGACAAAACCACCAGCTTCAATTGGATTCTTGCCTATCCCCTGCACATAATCATAAGCTAACCCCAGTTCAGTCCCACCATCACTCACATGCCAGCAACAGAGCTTCAAATCATTACTCATTCTTTGTTTCAGCTAACACCCATCTTCAATATTCTCTCGAACCCATGAGCATCAGCACAATTCCATCCTTGTCTCAAAATCGACATCTGAGAACAAACCCATGAATAGTTCATTCTCACCATGACCAAAGGCTCAATTCATATCATTGTTCTTGCTTGTACTGCCAGCACCAAACTTCCACCTCAATCATCAAACCCATCTATACTTGCAACATTCTGTGCTCACTGCTGCATCTTGCCTCTGCAACTTTCTGTTTCCCTGTATCCATCAACTAGCCAACCTCAACCTGCAATGAACCTACTCCTTCTACAGCTCTGAGCCTTTCTAGCATGGCCATCAACTCACATCTATAATCATCCATTTCATGCACTTGCAGGTCAAACTCTTCACTGCTATTGGCAACACATAATTCCCATCCACAGCATCTCTTCCAACCAATCCACCTACTACTCGGCCGCAACCCTGAAATTTGCATCTATCACCGTGATTTCAATCTACAACCAAACTCAATTGCTTCCTCGCCTTGTCAATTCAACCCTACTCTCAGGAACCTTACTACAAAGCATTACAGAACCATCATCTTCCTTGTTCTGCTGTGTTCTCTTGAACCTTAATCAGACACTACCAACTTCAATTTCATCCTCAATTCAGAACCCATTTCTTTTGTAATCCTTTAATCAACCGTAAACCCTTTAACCATCTCTGTCTCTGAACTGAATGGTACCAGCACCTGAACCATCTTCCAAAGCTCAACCATCTTAAACTGAACCTGAACTCAATGCCACAGTCAACAGCATCCTGTTGTTGTTCTTCTCAGTGTCTGCTTTCTTCTTTTATTCCTAATTCTTCATCAGTATCAGCAGCTCCTGCTCTAGAAACATCGATTGCATCTCAATTTACTCAACAACAGCTGTATCTCAATCTCACTCTCGACTGCAATTCGAGTTCCACTTTCCACAAAGAAGTTCAAAACCCTAACCTCAACCTCCGTCTCAGCATCTTTCTCGGCACCAGGTTACAATTCGAATAAAACCCATCTCTTAAATTCATTCCGTAAATCAAAACCCCTTTTTACCAAATCGGCAAATGAGAACTTCTTGACCTAGTTTCTCATCCATTTTAACTCAGCTGCAGCTTGATTTATTCCATCATGTTCATCTCAGATTCCAAATATCCACTAAAACACGTAGCAATTTCATTCCTTCTTCATCGATTCCCATTTGAGAACCATCAGATCTGAGGTTGACGCTGAACCACTCTCTGAAACGACTAAGAATCAAGACTGAAGTTTGTGTCTTCAGTGTAATCTCGACCTAGTTTGTGTGTTGGGTTATTATTGGCACCCGGTGTTAGGATAGGGGCTGCCCTTCACGATTCCAAAGCCTGCCAGTTTCAGGGAACCGACGGGCTTAATCATTGATTTTGCTCGTAACATTCTTATACGGCGTCGGAATGACCTCGTTCTTTCGCCATTGACTTCATATTTCCGTGCTCTTCAACATGATGAGAAAGAATCCAAGATTTGGGCGACTTCCGCTTCTTTTGCTCCATATGACTCCATCGTACCTAATAAACTCAAAAGCACACATAAGATACATAATTCACACGAAAAATAGCAAAGAAAGCATAAACTCTATATAGTAAATACGGTGTATTCTACACCTATCAGTATTCTCAGTCAGAGTTTTGATGAGAGACCCGTGTCTCAATACAGTATATGTTGTTGTCCACCCGAGACTACATATCCGCATGTACTCCGAGAGACAAGATTCTCGCCGAGGTTCGATGAGAGACCCGTGTCTCAATACTCGCGTCTGATTGCTGGATCAGAAGTTCATATAATTATGGGTTTACGATTTTAGCCTTTGTTGAAAATCCACTATCTACAACGACAATAACTTCTTATAGTTGAGACCAAGTAAACACTGCTTCGTTACTCAGTTCCTTCATTATCCCAGCGCCTATAATCAATCTAGTCTACACACGTGATCCCAAGATAAAATCCACTATCTCAAGTTGCTTCACCTGCTATGAAGACTTCTATAACTCATTTGGATCATAATCTGCAATAGTAAAGGACTAACTTGTTTCGGAAACCACACTATCAATCTCAATAAATCGATCAGAGATATGTTGAGTACAAAGGTTCTAACGTTTAATCAATATAAACTCCTTTGTTGGTCAAAGATCAAATAAGACAAAGATTACTGAAATAATCAATCTTAGTTTACAAAGTATCAAAGTAAATCTCAAAGAGAAATAACTAGATTGATTATCGATCTAGATAACAAACTTGATGTCTATCGAAATAAACTGCTTGTCAGATCCTATATAATCAAGTGTGCAAATAATATCACGAAAATCAGAATACCAAATAGAAAATCTTATAGTCTTCAATCTTCAAAGTACCTACACAGACAACTTGATTCCCACTAATAATCGATCAAACACATGACAAAGTTTGTTAACAATGTATGATCAATAGTCTTATCTTCAGGTTTTGAATTAATAAAGCAGATATGAAATCGTCGATCCTTGAACTAGTTCGACTGACCTTATATTAGAAGAGAAGGATCACAGAATAAACAAACTAGATATAAGTTCAACTTCATCATTAGTCAATCATATTAGTAATCAGATATTAAAATAACAAAACATTTAGTTTCCCACCAACAATAATACTAAAAGCTCCTTGGATCCAAAGAAGACTTTAAACAAAGTCCACGAAAAAGGTCTCACCTAATTAGGATACTCTCCGCTCCAATGAATATTGCGTGAATACTACTAGTGGACTTCTCACACAAACTGTTAGATAGTGTGCCACATGATGATTTGTAAGAATACAAGTTCTACTATTTATAATGTAATGACCAAGGTTGTTTGGATATCAAAGAATTGCCAAATCAGAATATACTAAAGACATTAGATAAATGTTAATTTTCGGTTTTTATAAATTCTAAATGTAGTCTAACTCATGCACCTAAGTCACTCTTGGATGACGATATTAGCCAGCATACAACATACACTTTACTAATAGATATTGTTATCCTCTGGGATATGGAAAACATATAAATTCGATATCTAAAAGATACTAGAATATTTCGGTTCGGACCCCACCTTGAGTATCACTTGAACATTGAATAATAAGAGTTTAACACGTGTTCAAATACTATATCGGCATCATGAACTTATCATTTTAACCAAGCTATGTTTCTGGTAGCTACATAAACCCTAAAGTAGTAACAAACGGAAAACACTTTTTTGGTTAACTAAGGACCACTCCTACTAGAGATCCATAGATCGGTCCTAGTAGTGATCCTTAGGACCGGTTATGGTATATATCCTTGGTAAGGGGTCGGTCCTGCTAAATATCCTTATGATCAGTCCTAATAAAGATACATGTTTAAGGGATCGGTCCTAAAATGAATCCTTTGACTCATTTTCAACTGCGAAACAAGTTTTGCAACAATGTAATCAAAAATAGTTACCGATATATATATCAAACCAAAATTTCAATACACTAAATATTAACAAGTTACCAATTAGTGTTATGTCGATTGTATGAAGTCCAAATATATAAACTATACTTTGTAATCCAATATATGAAAAACAAGTTTATCTTTCCTTGACAACTGATCATTGAATGACCAAGTAACAATATTATGAGACAAGTAAACAAAATATATTTTGTGCGTCATGTTTTTAATATAAACTGACTCGAAATAAATGGACATATAAACAAAGAAAAGTCAAGTCTGTGTTACTAACCTCGAACAAAAGGATGATGTGTTCGTTGATGCCGGTCTTCATGTTCTTGAAAGTAACACGAATGAGTCTCAACATTTCTATTGTTCCTAATCTAACCTAACAAATTTGACTCTAGTAAAATTTGACAACCAAACTTGACATAACAAAAATTGATGACATAAAATAGGATAACATAACCATACCCCTGGTAGCACAGGTTTTCTAATTATGGTGTTCATGAAACCCTCTCCAGTGTTTTATCTATAGAAAAATTCAAACCATGTGATACACAATATAAAATTAATTTTATGTATATTTCTCTAAAGAGTGTAAGTTCAACATTCTCGTTTGAGCAAAATATTCAATGACCGATATCTTTACCATGCATGTTAAGAATCTCGTCACGTGAACACACATGTTAAAAAGTATACATAAAATTGAATCCAAGTTATGACATGTTGCTTACTATTACTACTTTAATTCCATAATTTCATAGACAATATCTCAAAGGCAGAAAACTCTCCTACCGTGCTTCAAGAAAATGTCAACACCGATCCAACGGGAAATCTTTCTCCTGTTTCACCTATCCTTGTTAGAAGACTCTCATTTTCTTCTTACCATAATGCTAATGAATTTTTTGAATCTCCTATTTCTGCTTCTTCAGTTTCTTCTACTGCCAGAAATTTCGAAAATGCTTCACCTCAATTTCTTTACTCAGGCTTTTGTATGGCCATTTCAATTTTTCCAATTTCAAACTCAAAACCTAGTTTTCAAATTCCAGTACCAATTTTTTCACCAGACTCGATTTCATCTAATCCTTATAATTCAACTCAACACCTGAATCATGGAATCTCACTCCAAATTGATCAATATGAATCTAATTTGAAAGAACACAAAAGAGGCTATAGATCATATTTTTTCCTGACACTTCCACTAACCTCCCCATTGACAACAAAAGGAGAATTACAGGTTTTGTCCTTATCTTGACTGCTTTAGTTACAAATTTCATATAATTTCTCTGATCCCTGCATACTTGCTTGCTTTTAAATTCTCTCCCAGATTGTAGATTCCATAAATAAACACAATTCTTAGTTTTTCTGCTTAAAATGAAGATTTTAGCATGGAATGTCCAGGGTTACGGTAATCCTTTCACAAAAGATTCCATGTCTCATCTAATTTAGCATCATATACCAGAATAATTTTTTTCTCTAAAACTAAATCTCAAAGAACCTTAGTCAAATCCTTACTATCATCATATCCCAATATTCATATAGTAGACCCCCAATGGATATTATCTGGTGGATTGGCAGTTTCTTGGGTTGACGGTTTTCATTTCGAAATTGTCCAATGGAATATAAATATGATTAACATTCTTGTTAAAACAAATTTTGAATCCAAAAATTGTTGCTTACTTGTTTCTATGGAATCCCTTATCACAAAAATAATAATGTTGCTTGGGATTACTTAGAATAAATAACTGATCAAGTTGACACAAATTGAATGCCTTGGGTATTTATAGGTGACGTGAATATGATTTTCGATCCATGTGAGAAACTAGGAGGTCTACCTTTGTTGATGGTGGTTTTTAGTTCAAAGGCTAAAATCGTAAACCCTGTATTTAATGCGTTGTCATCCTGCAAATGAACAAAAGCCATTTAAAAGTGATGAGTGCATAAACCTTTTCACTTACACATGTATTGAGTAATTCAACATTGTTGATGGTGGTTTTAGTTCAAGGCTAAAATTGTAAAACCTTGTGTTTAGTGCGCTATCACTCTGCAAGGGGTAAAGACATTTAAGAAGCGACGAGTGCAAAAAACCTCCTCGCTCATTGATCAACTCAATATATATATGAAATTCACCCAGAATGGTGCGTGTAGTAGCAATCCCAAATATTCTTTGAATTCTATTTTCTGCCAGCATTATTAACTAATGCATGACTTGCCTAGTATTTGCATATGCTATGTTCCCAGCCGAACTCTCAATATTGACATGACATGACGATCAATGCTCACTATCAGCAGAGTAGCATGAATCTCTCGAAGTGCCAGTATTGGGATTGCACAAAATACTCATACAGGCTGCATCGTTCTCAGACAAAGAGATTTTCGTATAGACGCACTTTTAATTAAAAGGTAGCTCGATCGAATATGTTTAAGTTCCTTGAGGAAAATCTAGACTGTCCATATCATTCTAAAAAATGATCACGACCACACAATTTGGCCGCGCAATTCAACAAGCCTAGCCTACTCCTGGCAGAAGTAGGCAATCATCACGATGATCATCGATGGGCCCACTAGCATCCTGGCCGGTCGAGACCTATTTATCACACGCGCAAAGCCTTTAAACGCCAACTCTAACATGGGTGATCGCGTTGTTGAAAGGAGAACTCAAATGAGTTAGACCGACAAAAACGGTCTCAGAAATATCACGACCGTCCAACTTCGCCAGCCTAGTTGGACGGCTTAGATTTTCCTACAAACGATTAAAGGAGTATTGGCGTGTTCAGTGGCGGCCCAACTCCTCCCTTGGTCAATCGACCTGCCCACGACAGGTCCAAAGAATGCCAAAACGTTTGTCCAAACTAGAACAAACGCGCTATTCTAAAAACGCTAATTGGGTCGCGGCAATATACAACTGTCGTAAATCAATCGTGTCCGTCCAACTTTTCCAGCCTAGTTGGACGGCTTAGATTGCGTTTCAGACGATCAAGAAGGTGGACATGAGTTCACCGCCGGTCCAACTTCATTACCATTCGATCGACTTGCCTGTGAGAAGTCAATGAAGCATCGAATCGCTCGATTGAACTAGAGTAGTCGCGGCTGTTCTGCACCCTAATTCATGTTTGCGGAAGTATGCTACTATCGCAAATCGATCGTGACCACTCATCTTCTCCAGCCGAATCAAGTGGCTTAGATCCAATTTTAGATGACCCAAGAGATGTCAACGTACTCACTAGCGGCTCATCTTCACACATGGACAATCGGCCTGTTCGAATCAACGCCCAGTGCTTTGATTCGACTAACCAAAACAGGGATGGACGCACGGCCCCTAAACCCTAAATTACATAACGGCAATATGTAACTGCCGTAAATCATCTCGTTCATCCAACTTTGCTAGCCTAGTTGAATGATGTAGATTTTTTTTACAGAAAATAAACAAAGTAGCATTGCGATCACCGTCCACCCCTCCTTCACAGGGAGAGATCGACCAAACATTAGCTTTCCCCTAGAGCCACTAAACGATCACCCAAAGGTGGTCTGCCATGCTACCTCTTTTAAGACGCCCAATCCGCGACTTATTCGATCGAGCTCTAAAACAACGATGCTTCATGCACATCGATTATTTTGAGCTGCTTAGAAAAGATGCTCTACGTGCATCGAAAACATACGATATTTTATCGGCCTCATAAAAAACTTAGTTGTTTAACCTAATAGCACCATATGCTATTCTTCGCGACAAGTCCCACGACTTGACCCACTTACTCGAGGCATCAAACATGTCACAAACTGGGGGATACTTACTGGGGTATTTATCTGGCAGTTTACAGCGTGCGGCGTGCAATGCGCCCATTACGAGAACGTGTCAGGAAAGGACGAACGGTCAACAACGATGAGAGTAATGGGTGAAGGCGTGACCACATGATGATCACCACCTCTTACACAACCCCACTACTCCACTACTTAATCTTCTCCACTTCCTGCGAGATCAGGGTTGCGCTCAAATGACTTGTATAAATAGGTTTTCAACCTATCTCGACAACAGAACACAAGTGTTATCAACACAAGTAGCCAGAAACCATTTTCTGATACAAGTCATAAAAATAGCCACACCTTCATAATTCAACATTCCGATCTCAAACACCTTCTTCGCTTCCCTCCCTAAGATCAACCTTTCTCCTTCACCTTGTGACCGAATTGAATCTGGAACGACCATTTCTTGGTTTAGGCCAGAGTCTTACAGATTGATCTCTCGAATCTAAAAGTACTCCCGTGCAGTGCATTTGTTTAGGTTTTGAATTCGTTTCTATCAACACACCTAAATTTACCAAAAACAACAGAATCAATTTTTACCCCAAAACAACTGGCGACCACAGTGGAAGATTGATCTCTCGGTTGCAAGATCAAATTTCAATTTCATTTCAATCCTAAAAATTTCAAGATAGTGGATCTTAGGTCTGGGTCAGTTACCAATCTTGATGCTGCTGGCACTGATAATACTTCTGGCATCACTATCTCTATTGCTGACACCAATGTACCGCTCGCCAGATACATCTCATGGTGTTACATCCTCTACCACCAACACCATCGGCGCAAGAAACGTTCCTTCCAGCGTGACACATCCTATCACCATAACCAAAGTCGATGCCACCTTTCTCAATGTTTCTTCGAGCGTAATGCCCCAATTGTTACCAGAGCTGCTGCCACTCCTCTATCAGGACGAGAGGTTGGAGGAACTAGAGGAAGCCAACCCCATATTACCATTGTTGATTTGATGGAAAGACAAGAAGTTCTCGATGGAGCTGGCAAGGAATACTTTTAACACCCCTGACGCAAGCACTTCAGCGGGACACATAGATGAAGAGGACCGCGTTACTCCTGAAAAACAATTGGTGGAGTCCTGCATTAACGCACCAGCATTGCTGGAAAAAACCAGACCTTCCAGGAACGAAGATGCACGCGAGACTCGAGGGAACATGCGTCTCATCAACAAACAAAATAATACCGGGCCCTCTGTAAGCGTAGTGGGTGAAGAATAAAGCTCCAGCTGCAGAACAACAACCTAAACATGCTGCACCAGTGCAGAAGACAGCTCAAACTCGGAAGCCGAGACTAAGACGCATGCACAACAACAAGAAATTGGAGGAGCCTCTCTAAGCTTCCCGTCTCCAATTGAAGAGGTAATCGAATTCCTAGAATCATGGATTCAAGATGATAACATCAAACTACCGCCTCTCAGACGTTCACCAACTGAAAAGGAAGCGGCGGATCCCAAATATTGCCATTACCATAGGTTTGTCAATCACCCAACCTGCAACGAATTCCAAGGAGAGGAGGATGCAGGAGAAATTAAATTAGGCACTGGAGGAGTGCACAGAGAACCTCTTCCGGTCAAGAGTTACATGATTTCTGGGGACTCCGTCCACAAAACCGTACAGACCATGATGGAGCATTTATGCAAGCAATGATAAACAAGTTTCCGCATACATGGAATCAAGGAGGAGCTGCTTCACCAAAAATAAAGAAGGGAGAGTAAACTCACACATACGTGATTTATCAAAGCCCGTCAATGTTCACGGTCGTGGCCAACCAAGGTTCGTGCTCGTAGCTGCCGCTCCTTCCTTTCAAGATCCATGGCCGTAGCCACTACTCGTCACTGCCAAGGTTTGTGCCTGTAGTCATAACTCGTCCCTGTTAAGGATCGTGATCGTAGCCATCCAAGCTCCATCCAACCTGTTCTGTACATAGTCATCAACATGGATACAAGAGGGTGATACCCTCATCATGGTAAACCCATTGACCATACAGGATATAACCACGTAAACCACACTTGGGGACTGAGGCTCAGCATGAAATTCCTTCGCCGTCAGTCAAGGACATCTTCAACACAAGAGAGACGGTCAATCAAGAAGCATGTAATTTGCAAGGGAAAATCAAACTGAAGGTTGGTCGCATCCTTAACCATTGTTGTTATCTCCCCTATTTCGAATCACCGTTGCCAGCATTACATGGGTTGAGATGTTACAGTAGAAACGGTATTCTTTCCCATGAGAAGAAAACACGACTTGCCGGCCAACACTATTTATGTGCCGTCTTCCCATCTGCCATATCGTATCGCCTCAGAAGAATGTGAAGAACTCATTTTTCGAAATCAAGGGTTAAGGGCGCCCTCACTGGAGTTCTCTCCTGAAGTCGCTTCAACGCTCTCTCCAGAAGAAGCCGCTTCAATGCTCTCTCCAGAAGAAGCCGCTTCAACGCACGCTCTCTCCTGAAGCCGCTTCAACGCTCTCTCTAGAAGAAGCCGCTTCAACGCACGCTCTCTCCTGAAGCCGCTTCAATGCTCTCTCCAGAAGAAGGCGCTTCAATACCTAAGCAAGCCACACAGAACAACTACATCATGTCTGCCACATCGCCGATAAAATCAGAATCGGTGTTTCTAGATTTCCAATTTCCTATGGAAAGTGTGCATGAGCTGCCAAAAGTTTGGATACAATACAAATCTATCAAACACGACTTTTATCAACAAGTGACGAATCCAAAAGATTGCCACCTTCATCAATTCGTCAACCACCTTACCAGCAAATACAATGGAAGTACATCTTTCAGAGAAAATATGCTCAAAGATAATTACACGTGGGGACCGCCAACGCGGATGCCTTCACGTCTCTCAACCATGTTATTTATGATATCGCATCATCACCACAAAGCCTTACGAGCTGCAGGAATTTCTCAACATGAAGCCGTACACGTGCATCAAAGACTCCAAAAGCACGCCGCAGAGATATATTCACATATCCGGCCATGCCATCGGATCTAACAGAAGTTTAACTGGGGACTGCTCCCATTCCATACAACAGTTCAAGATTCAGAAGATGGTTCAAAGGATGTCGCTTCGAACGAAGTCCTTGAAGACTCGATAGCAGCACGTTGGTAACGGAACACCTCTTAGCTCGTCTACTTCACCCAATGGCTCCGGAAGATTTTGACCATACAAGCATCCTCGGCATATCATCATCGCAATCAGAAAGAGCAAGATGACTGGAAAAAATCATCAAGCAGCCAGTACACGCTTCTTAGGGCAAGCGTCATTCGTACCCTGCAACCTGCTTCAATGACGAAACAACCTCCCAATCACCATCTCATTGTGCCTAGATCCCAGAAAGAAGTTTCGCCATTTATAATTTTCATATTTTGGAAAATCCCTTCACGAAATCAGGAAGCAACGAGCTAGTGCACGTGGTACTCCCAGATTGCAATTACTTCTTCAGACATGTCCAATCACGTCACACGCGCTATTAATTGGAGATAGATCCCCCGCACCTAACAAATACGACTCTTGGATCTCCTATTCACGGAAGCACAACACACGTGATATAACAAATGGAAGTTACAGGTTCGTGGCCGAATCCTCAATTTTTATCATTGCATCCCCTACTTCAAGCTGTTGTTATTAGGGTTACATATAACAAGTATCATCGTGGGATCGGTATCCGGACACATGAAAGGAAAACACATCACCACTTATGGGTGTTGCCTTCCCATCGGCCACATCACCTCGATAGAATAAAGAGATTCTATTGTAACCCTACCGGAGAGTGCTACATCTTGAGTTTCAAGATACCGCAATCTTTCCAAGAATTTGGATTTCTCAGTCGGGAGATTTCATTCATTCATCTAGTTGAAAACATAAAATTATCAAAGCAGCATGAATGAGGGATTATTATTCGATCAATCCATGGCTCCAGCCGCATGAAACAAAGACTACTAAACATCAAAGAAGTGTCATCAAAGCCAGGGCCAATGGTGCCTTCACTAGAGTCCTCTTCAGGAGCTGCTTCAACATCCTCTCCGGAAGCCGCTTCAACATCCTCTCGATCCGCTTCAATGCCCTTTTCGGAAGCTGCATCAACGTTCTCTTTGGGAGCTGCTTCAATTGCTTCAGCAACCTTTTAAGGATATTCCTCATGATAGGGCTCGTCCACATCAAAGTCGAGGATTATGACGTCGTCATGAATAAGGTATTAATGTTATGCTCCACCCTCCCTCACTTTAGCCGGGCAGCAAACCTTTCAGCCCTAGCAATTGTTAGCTGAGATGCTTCGCGCCTCCACTTTTCCTCCATGCTAACCGAATCTAGGAAAGCTTGGACACGCTCTCGAACGATACTCAGATGTACAAGGGACTTGGAATGCAGTTTGAGATCCTAACCAACCGTATACCTAATCTACCTGGGGCCAACCGACATCATGCTAGGGGAACGCTCACCTGGACGCCTCTGAACGTGACATGTTCCAAGGACACGCCGACCCATCTCTCCTGGTAACATCTAACTTTGTCTCATAAGTTTAATCTTTATTTGTCACCATCTAGTGCTTACACCGCAACAATTACGTACTAAGAAGGGGACTTAATGTTGATGGTGGTGTTTAGTTCAAGGGCTAAAATCGTAAACCCTGTATTTAATGCGCTGTCATCCTGCAAAGGAACAAAAGCCATTTAAAAGTGATGAGTGCATAAACCTTTTCACTTACATATGTATTGAGAAATTCAACATTGTTGATAGTGGTTTTAGTTCAAGTCTAAAATTGTAAAACCCTGTATTTAGTGCACTATCACCATGCAAGGGGTAAAGCCATTTAAGAAGCGACGAGTGCAAAAAACCTCCTCGCTCATTGAGCAACTCAATATATATATATATATGAAATTCACCCAGAATGGTGCTTGTAGTAGCAATCCCAAATATTCTCGTGAATTCTATTTTCTCACAAAGATTATTAACTAATGCATGACTTGCATAGTATTTGCATATGCTATGTTCCCAGACGAACTCTCAATATTGACATGACATGACGATCAATGCTCACTCTCAATAGAGTAGCATGAATCTCCCGAAGTACCAGTATTGGGATTGCACAAAATACTCATACAGGCTGCATCGTTCTCTGACAAAGAGATTTTCGTATCGATGATAGGGTGTAGAATACATCCTATTTACTATCTATTGTTTATGCTTTCTTTGCTATTTTTCTTGTAAATTATGTATTTTACGCTTGTTTTGAGTTTTGTAGCTACTATGGAGTCGCACGGAGGAAAAGAAGAAGAAATTACTCTATTTGAGCAAAAAGGGCAAAATTGTCATTTCATGGACAAACACTATCGGGAGCCGAATCAAAGTTAGGGGCAACTTTCTGGAGGAATACTATAGACAGGCCAGCAGAGGTTAAGGGGCTGGAAATTTGGCTAGCCCTTATCAGAAATGACCACCTAATATAGGCACCCATATGGGGTGGCTCTTATGTTGGGCGTCTCCATCTCTTTTCATTACACAACCCTAGAATTCATCTCTTCTTCAATTATTTGCTCTGAAAATTAGAACGAGCAGCAAAGCTGCTACTCTAGCACCTGAAACAATAAAATCAGATGAGATGAAAGAGAGAGAAGCAGTTCGAAACCCAGTGAAGAAATCAGACCGAGAAGAGGAATGAGGGAGACGTTGCTGCTCTCTGATTTGATGACAAGGAACCGATGGAGCTTCCATTAGATTCAAGCTGGGTTTGTGAGTGGATTCGAAGAACAGTTGATGTCGCTGTTGGTGGTTGTGGTTGGTGGTACAGGTGAAGATGGCGCTGTCGTTAGATGGGTTTTGAAGGAAGAAGTTGGAGCTGCTAAAGAAGATGAATCAGAGATGGGTTTGTGAGATCGACTCAATGAGAAGAAATGAGGGTGTTGGAGGTGGTTCTGTTGTTTGGAGAAGGAACTTAGGGTTCGCTGAATCGATTGGGATCGAGAAGCAGGATAGGAAGATGGGTTCTGGTGGCTAATTGCTGTTGAATCTGAATCGAGGATAAAGCTCGAGAAACTAAGACCTGTGATGATTGAAACTGGGAGAGAGATGCCAAACAGAGTGTGGGTGTTTGTCTGGGTCAAGTTTGAGAAGAAGAATGGTGCATCTCAAGTTGAAATTTAGGTTTTGCTGCTGTTGTTGCCGGAAATTGTAAAGAAGAAACTGAATTACAGAGTGGGTCTTTGACATTGAGTTGGTTGAGACACTGCTGCTATGAAGATGGAGAAGAAGTTCAGATGGATTCAGTTTGGATTTGAGCCATAGGGTGGTGGTGATTGAATGGGTAAACTCAATTCGAGTTTGATTGATTATAGAGAATGGTTGCCGCTATTGAGGGTTTGTTGCAAATTGATCAAAAGGAAGAAGAATTTGACAAGCCGTTGCTGATGGAAGCTAGTGGTGGTCTGAGATTTGCTGCTACCGTTACAGGGAGATTGAATAAATGGGTTTGAAAATAGATGTATGCTAGGATTTGAACAGAGATAGATTGAAGATTTGATGTGAGTTGAAGAAGAATCGAAGATGTGAATGAGCAGTGCTGCTGTTATACAGGGTTGTGATGGAGTTGGAAATGCTGAGATAATGGGTTTGCTGTGGATTGTTGGTATTGCAGTCATGGCCACGATTTTGTGGGTTTGAGGTCATGTAAACCGTAAAAGAAAGTGCCAGGGTTGTGCAGTATTGTTGGTGGTTGCAGCTGTTGCAGGCAAGGTTGAGTTTTGCCATGGAATTGTATTGAGCTGAAACTGGTGTTGATCTTATGAGATGGAGATGCAGCTGAGGTTGAGAATTCAGTGCAGAGGAGACACATCATCTGGAATGGCTAGGTTGTTGGCGTGGAGTGCTGCTGCAAATGGAAGAGAATGAATAAAATGGTGCAGCTGGTTTGTAAGTGGCAATGCAGGCCATCACGGCTGGAAGCACAATCATGGTGCAGCTCATAAACTGGCAGGTGCAAATGGCATAGGCCAGAGTGACTCAGACTGAGCCAGACCTGACTCGTCTGAGTAGCTATCCGATCCAGCCGATCCAGCTCAGCCGAGTAAGACAAGTCAGCCACCTAGGGAGCTGACTCATAGCTGACTCAGTGTCTAACTTCCCTCCTTTTTGACCCAGTTGACTGAAGGTTGACCCGTTTGACCGTTAGTCCTAACGGTGGACTGACGGAATATTCCGTCGAATATACCAGTGACGGTGAAATTTTCAGGTGGCCGGCGGCGACTATTCCGGCCGGATTCCGGCCATAATACCAGTTTTCCGGCGACTAAAATTCCAGAATTTTCTGTGGACTTCTCTCATGGGTGTGAAGACTTGGACTAGGAATTGGATGGAGAATTTGGCTCAAACTTGGAAAGAGAAGATGAAGAGTAGAGAAAGACTTGAATTTGGAAATTGAATTGCTAAAGGAAAAGGGTTCTATTTCTTGGAAGATTTGGAGAATATTGAAGCCTATAAATAGAGAAGTTTTCTACATCTTTTGACACACCTCTCTACACACACAACACTTGTGTTTTTGCTTTCAATTCTTCTTCTTAATTATTTGTGTGAACTTGAAAATTCTCCTTTTAATTATTATTTGTGTGAACTTGAAAATTCTCCTTTTAATTATTATTTGTGTGAATTTCAAAAACATGAGTAGCTAATTTTCTTATTGATTGAGGATGAATTCCTAGTTCTTAATATATGATTTGAGTTTTGTTTCAATTCTATCTTGAGATTTTTTCACATGATTATCGTTTGTTTTTACTAATAGGAATGTTTATTCATTCATGATTGATTGATAGGTTGTTTAGAGTGCACGCTAAATTGATTTGTTAATTTGATCTAAAGCTAGTGAAAGTTAGGAGATAAGTAATCGTTTCTTGACTCTTTACATAAGTAGCAAACACGAGACCTCGGAGGGATTCCGTGGAGCAATTGTGTGTGAAAACAACGTTAGCAAGTAGACCTTGATCTAAGAGTCTAACTACTAATATTGACCTAATAAGTTCATAAATCTTAATGCGTTTATTTAAATTACATCTAGAGTGATCTACTACTAGGTGGTTTGGTAAATAGAATCCGGTAGTCGAGAACTTCCGTGTCCGGTGATACAAGGGATTTAGGGGTTTAGCACTGATCTAGCTGCTTTACCTACATTTGGTGATAATCTGTGACTAATAACAAGTAGAAAAGAACATAACTTGATTCATTGTTTTGCAACGAAGAATGATTCCTTGATCTTGTCTCTCTGATTGCTTTCAACTTTATCTTTTAATTGCTTTGTTTATTTTCTTTTGTTTTACACATCCCCCCTTTTTGTGACAATTTTTACAACTAGAATCTCTTGCTCCTCGTGGGAACGAACTTGACTTCCATTATATTATTTTTAATTGAGTGGAAATAAGATATTAATTTGATTGCACTTACGACACGCATCAATCGACGCACTTTTAATTAAAAGTTAGCTCGATCGAATATGTTTAAGTTCCTTAAGGAAAATCTAGATTGTCCATATACGTCTCAAAAATGATCACGGCCACACAATTTGGTCGCGCAATTCAACAAGCCTAGCCTACTCCTGACAGAAATAGGCAATCATCACGATGATCATCGGCGGGCCCACTAGCATCCTGGTCGGTCGGAACCATTTATCCCACACGCAAAGCCTTTGAACGCCAACTCTAACATGGGTGATCGCGTTGTTGAAAGGAGAGCTCAAACAAGTTAAACCGGCAAAAACGGTCTCAGAGACATCACGACCGTCCAACTTCGCCAGCCTAGTTGGACGGCTTAGATTTTCCTACAAACGATTAAAGGAGTATTGGCGTGTTCAGTGGCGGCCCAACTCCTCCCTTGGTCAATCGACCTACCCACGACAGGTCCATAGAATGCCAAAACGTTTTGTCCAAACTAGAGCAAACGCGCTATTCTGAAAACCCTAATTGGGTCGCGGCAATATACAACTGTCACAAATCAATCATGTCCGTCCAACTTAGCCAGCTTAGTTGGACGGCTTAGATTGCGTTTCAGACGATCAAGAAGGTGGACATGAGTTCACCGCCGGTCAACCTTCATTACTATTCGATCGACTTGCCTGTGAGAAGTCAATGACGCATCGAATCGCTCGATTGAACTAGAGTAGTCGCGGATGTTCTGCACCCTAATTCATGTTTGTGGAAGTATGCTACTATCGCAAATAGATCGTGACCACTCATATTCGCCAGCCGAATCAAGTGGCTTAGATCCAATTTTAGATGACTTAGGAGATGTCAACGCACTCACTAGCGGCTCATCTTCACACATGGCCAATCGGCCTGTTCGAATCAACGCCCAGTGCTTTGATTCAACTAACCAAAACAGGGATGGCTGCACGACCCCTAAACCCTAAATTACATAACGGCAATATGTAACTGCCGCAAATCATCTCGTTCATCCAACTTTGCTAGCCTAGTTGAATGATGTAGATTTGTTTTCAGAAAATCAACAAAGTAGCATTGCGATCACCGTCTACCCCTCCTTCATAGGGAGCGATCGACCAAACAGTAGCTTGCCCCTAGAGCCACTAAACGATCACCCAAAGGTGGTCGGCCATGCTACCTCTTTTAAGACGCCCAATCCGCGACTTATTCGATCGAGCTCTAAAACAACGATGCTTCACGCACATCGATTATTTTGAGCTGCTTAGAAGAGATGCTCTACGTGCATCGAATACATACGATATTTTATCGGCCTCATAAACAACTTAGTTGTTTAACCTAATAGCACCATATGCTATTCTTTGCGGCAAGTCCCACGACTTGACCTACTTACTCGAGACATCAAACATGTCACAAACTGGGGGATACTTACTGGGGGATTGGTCTGGCGGTTTACAGCGTCCGGCGTGCAATGCGCCCATTACGAGAACGTGCCAGGAAAGGACGAATGGTTAACAACGATGAGAGTAGTGGGTGAAGACGTGAACACATGATGATCACCACCTCTTACACAACCCCACTACTCCACTACTTAATCTTCTCCACTTCCTACGAGATCAGGGTTGCGCTCAAATGACTTGTATAAATAGGTTTCAACCTATCTCGACAACAGAACACAAGTAGCCAGAAACCATTTTCTGATACAAGTCATAAAAACAGCCACACCTTCATAATTCAACATTCTGATCTCAAACACCTTCTTCGCTTCCCTCCCTAAGATCAACCCTTATCCTTCTCCTTGTGACCGAATTGAATCTGAAACGGCCATTTCTTGGTTTAGGCCAGAGTCTTATAGATTGATCTCTCGAATCTAAAAGTACTCCCGTGCAATGCATTTTTTTAGGGTTTGAATTGGTTTCTCATCAACACACCCAAATTTACCAAAAACAGCAGAATCAGTTTTTACCCCAAAACAACCTTACAATAAGAACGATAATTCCTATTACTGTAACATCTTACAAAGAGTAGGCTTATTTGACTTAGGATTTTCAGGATACGAATACACTTGAAATAATCATAGAAAAGGAAACCAAACATTCAGGAAAGACTAGACAGAGTTGTAAACAATACTGACTAGAATCTCCAATTTCCTAGAAAACAATTAACACATCTAGTTGCAGTAGAATCAAAAAATAGTCCATCTTTTTATGCTTAGATCAAGGTTACAAAAATCTAGATTGGATCTTTAAATTCTATTTCACTTGGAGAAAAGAACAATCACGTGTTTAAATAATTAAACATTTTTGGACTAACTTTTCTACAGAGAACCCGACAAGTTCTCTTGTAAAAAATCTCCACTATTTAGGAGTTCAACTCCTAGACTGAAAAAATAAATAAATTGGTTTACCATCTGAACAAATAAAGAATAATCTTAAACAATTAGAGAATTTAAACTCTAGAGGAAATCAACCTCATAGAGAAAAATTCAAGAAAAAAAAAAATATGATAGAACTGGAAAACTTCATAATACACATAAGGAAATAGTAAAACAACAGTCGAGAGACAATATAGTAGCCTAAGGTGAGAAAAATACGAAAAGTTTTCAAACTGTTACCCTTAGAAGGAGGAAATTGAATACAATAGAACGCCTAGAAAACGTAAATGAGGTAATAACTTTTGACAGGGAAGAAATCCATACAATTCTAATAAACTATTTTCAAAAAGTTTCTCAGTTTGACTCTATTGACCACTCCCAACAACAAATGTAATTCAATAACATACATTCTTGTGTTTTTTGAGTTAAAAAACATCTCCCTCATTTCTATCCCTTTAAAGAAGATACTCTTGAAGTCATAAAGAAGATGAAACCAAATAAATCTCCATAACTTGATGGTTTCCCAACAAGTTTCTTCAAAAAAAAAAGCTAAGACACACTAGGAGAACAAGTAATCCTAACAATCCAAGATTTTTTTCAATCTGGATTAAGGCACCCTGAAATCAATAGTACTTTCATGTTTCTTATTCCTAAATGTAAACAACCAAAAACCCGTGTCAAATTAGACCAAAAGGATTATCAACACCACCTACAAGTTAACAACCAAAATCTTAGCTAACATAAATAAACCTTTATTATACAAAATCATATGCCCCATTCCAGGTAGCTTTTATATCCTCTATACAAATCTCTGACAACATAATTATAACCCATGAAATCATACACACCTTAAAAAAGTAAAAATCTAGAACAAATGCTTTGGGAGTCAAAATTTACATGTCCAGAGCTTTTGATATGGTCAATTGGGACTTTCTCATCAGAGTCTTGCAAACCTTTGGCTTTAGTTGTAATACCCCTATTTCGAAAGTGGTTCGCCGACTGGAATATAGGTAATGGTTTCTCCTTTCCTAACACCAAGTCCTTTTAGCCCAATTAGCTCCAGAGTTGGCAGAAAACTCTGCAGTTAAGCGTGCTCAGGCGGGAGTAATCCAGAGATGAGTGACCTCCCGAGAAGCTTCCGCTGGATGACCGTAGCGGTGCCCGTTGAAAATCTCACACTGTCGGATAACCGCAGTGGCTGAGTAGAGACATCATAGGTGGAGGGTCGAGTCATTACAAATGGTATCAGAGTCGATGATGGTTCAAATGTCGAGGGTCAGAGAGTACGTTTGACAGGATAGGTCAGCTACTGGTCACATGAGGGACATGAAACGTCGGAGGTATGGGTTACTTGATTTTTTTTTGTCGGATAACCGCAGTGGCTGAGTGGGACATCATCGGTGGAGGGTCGAGTCATTACAAATGGTATCAGAACCGATGATGGTTCAAATGTCGAGGGTCAGAGGTACGTTTGACGGGACAGATCAGCTACTGGTCTTATGAGGGACATAAAACATCAGAGGTATGAGTTACTTGAATATATTTCGGAGCCGAGGACGACTCCAATTTAAGATGGTGGTATTATAACACCCGATTCTGCAGGTATATTTCGCGATAGGAATATAATATAGGTACAAGTTTGTCATTTCTTAAAAAGGAAAAAGAAAAACAAAAAATCTATAAGGCAAAAATACCTGGCACTTTTAGGGGCGACCCCAAAAGAATTAGGGGCGACTTTTTTATTCCCAACCCATATACACCGTTAAGGGATGTCCAAAAACGTGGAGAATACGTTAATGCCCTTACATAATTGGAAGCTATTTTGTGACCGATTATTATAAAGCAATCGGAAGCTTAGTAACGATTTTATACTACCGATTAATATCGATTTTGTGTCAAACTCGCATCTGGCTTCTATAACAATCGACCTCACGAGACTACCGATTATAGTAGCTCCTAAATTCCCAAAATTGGTGATTTCGCCAAGGAAGAAATTTTGGGCAACTTTATAATCGGAAGTCTTATTCACTACCAATTATTCTAGTACCCAAATTCGAAAAAATGACATTTCTGCAAAAACAAAATTTGGGGCAACTGTATAATCGGAAGTCTTATTAACTACCGATTATTCTAGTTCCCAAATTCGAAAAAAATGACATTTTTGCAAAAACAAAATTTGGGGCAACTGTATAATCGGAAGTCAAAATACTTCATTTGACTACCGATTATACAAATTGCCTAACAAAATAGAGCCGTTGGAACTCTAAACTCTATATAAGGATTGTATCCTTTTACTCTCTATGGAACACAAATACCTTTAAACTCTCTCCAACATCATCTTCAACATAATGGCCCAACCATTCATTAATCCTACGGATTTCACCATTGAAGAAGATTTATCTTTATGTAGGCGTTATGTTCAATTCTATCCGAGACGAGGAGAAGAACGCAGGCAAGGAGGCATAATGAGTATGAGTTATTTGGGGAAAATTCACGAAAAATTCATCGCCGACACCGGTAACCCAAACAACCGTCACTCCGCTGATCTTTTCTGTCAAGTTGGTTCAATAAACAGACACGTCGAAGAATTTGTCCATTTAACTTATCTTGTGAATCAATATCGATTGAGGGGTGAAACCAATGATGAGGTTATAGAACGATCTCTCGGGGAATGGTGGAGATGGAAAAGATCCAGCTTCCGTTATGAAGCTCATTTTAGAATCCTTAGGGCGATGGAAATAAGGATTTTAGTAAAAACTCATTTTGGGGCAACCTATAATCGGTAGGTTTTGGAACCAATTTGACGTCCGATTATGGCTACATCCAAATCACGAACCACATGGTTATGCCTGGCTCTGTACCCTCTAAACCTATGGATTTTGGCACAGGTTGGATTTGGGGCTTCGTATAATCGGATGGTAAGAAGTAATAAACTCTACCGATTATGGTAGATTTCAAAATTTCGCAAATAAGGATTTTAGCAAAAACTCATTTTGGGGCAACCTATAATCGGTAGGTTTTGGAACCAATTTGATGTCCGATTATGGCTACATCCAAATCACGAACCACATGGTTATGCCTGGCTCTGTACACTCGAAACCTATGGAATTTCGCAAGGGTTCGATCTGGGGCTCCTTATAATCGGTAGGTTGTTAAGGTGTTAACTCTACCGATTATGGTATATTTCAAATTCCCTTACAGGAAGGATTTTAGAAAAAACTCATTTTGGGGCAACCCATAATCGGATGGTTTGGTAATATATTTAACTCCCGATTAACGCTGCATCCAAGACACGAACCAAGTGGTTATGGCTGGCTGTGTACACACAAAACCTATGAAATATGGCACGGGTTGGATCCGAGGCTCGTTATAATCGGTGGGTTATATAATTATATACCCTACCGATTATGGTAGATTTCAAAATTCATTACGTGAAGGATTTTAGAAAAAACTCATTTTGGGGCAACTTATAATCGGTAGTGTATGTAACCTATTAGGCTTCCGATTATGGCTACATCCACACTCGAGGCCAAGTGGTTATGGTTGGCTCTGCGCCCTCAAAACCTATGGAATTTGGCCAAGGTCAATATGGGGCTCCTTATAATCGGTAGTCTTACAAGTTGGATAAGCTACCGATTATAAAAGGGATTATTAGCCGAAGTATCTACACAATAATCGGTAGGTATAGTTTCAATTTAACCTACCGATTCACCTTTAACCTACCGATTATGGTGTTGGCTACCGATTATATAAGGGCATATTGGCCATTTCGAAAATCGAAGATAAGGGGTAGCTTAAATTTACGTTTGGGTGACCTTTTTTATCTTTTAGTGTCGCCCCTAATTCGTTTGGGTCGCCCCTAAAAATGCTAGGCAAAAATATCTTCTCTGAAAAATCAAAGGAACCAAAGTTGGCATTAGGTCTTAAACCCTTAAATCCACTCGCGCGTGGATATTTCATCGTCAGGATAATCTATGTCCAAGATTCTCTGTATCCCTATCTACTAAAAAGGTAAAAAAAAAAGACTCTCTGTTATCCTCTCTCTCTTCTAATGGCTTCTTCAACGCCACCTTCACTCACAGCTACAGCTAAACCCTATCATCATCAAAACCACCCTTATCCTCAAAGCCAACCTCAAAATCGTCATCAAAATCACAGATTTGCCCAAAGATTCAATCTTTCCAACTCTTCTACACCTAGAAATCATCATCATGCAACAACTAGAAACAACCCAAACCCCACTACTAGTTTATCATCATTGCCGCCATTACCACCATCAAAACCAGAGCTTGGTCTCGATTTCAGAGGTAAAAGATCAACACGTTTTGTATCAAAAATGCATTTTGGTAGACCTAAAACAGTCTCAGACAGTCGTCATACATCATTAGCTGAAGAAGTACTTCAACAAGTATTGAGCTTTCAACATTCTAATGGTAAATCAATTGAAAATATTCTCTGGGGCAATGAGTTTAATCTTGGTGGTTCAGATGATTATGTTTTTTTAATCCGTGAGCTCGGGAATCGCGGCGAGTGTTCCAAAGCTATGGCGTGCTTTGAGTTTGCTGTGAAACGAGAGCGTAAACGGAATGAACAAGGGAAATTAGCTAGTGCCATGATCAGTACACTTGGGAGGTTGGGGAGGGTAGATTTGGCAAAAGGAGTGTTTGATAAGGCAAAAGCAGATGGGTACGGTAATACTGTTTATTCATTTTCTGCTTTGATTAGTGCTTATGGTAGGAATGGTTATTGTGAAGATGCTATTAAGGTGTTGGAATCGATGAAAACTTCGGGCTTGAAGCCTAATTTAGTTACTTATAATGCTGTTATTGATGCTTGTGGTAAAGGCGGTATGAATTTTGATCAAGCAACTGAAGTATTTGATGAAATGGTTGGGAACGGCGTGGTGCCTGATAGGATTACGTATAATTCGTTATTGGCTGTTTGTAGTCGTAGTGGGTTATGGGAAGAAGCGAGAAATTTGTTTACTGAGATGGTTTATAAAGGGATTGATAGAGATATCTTTACGTTTAATACGTTGTTGGACGCTGTTTGTAAAGCTGGTGAAATGGAATTAGCGTTTGAGATTATGAGAGAGATGTCTGAGAAGAAAGTTTGGCCTAATGTTGTAACATATAGCACGATGGTTGATGGTTGTGCGAAAGCTGGGAAATTAGAGGAGGCGTTGAGTTTGTTTAATGAGATGAAGTTTGTTGGCATTAGTTTGGATCGGATGGCATATAATACGTTGGTTGCTATTTATGCGAGGTTAGGTAGATTTGATGAAGCTTTGGGTGTTTGTTTGGAGATGGAGAATGCTGGGATAAAGAAGGATTCTGTAACTTATAACGCGTTGTTGGTTGGTTATGGAAAACGAGGGGAGTTTGATGAAGTTCAAAGATTGTTAGAAGAGATGAAGTTGGTTAATGTATCTCCTAATATCTTGACGTACTCGACTTTAATGGACGTGTACTCGAAAGGGGGCATGTATAAAGAGGCTATGGAGACATTTAGAGAGTTTAAGCAGGCAGGTATGAAAGCTGATGTTGTTCTGTATAGCTCGTTGATTGATGTGTTTTGCAAGAATGGTATGGTGGAGTTTGCTGTGTCTTTGCTTGATGAGATGACAACGGAAGGAATTCGACCTAATGTTGTCACTTATAATTCAATCATTGATGCCTTTGGAAGATCTGCTACGGCAAGACTTGAAGATGCTACGACTGATGAGATTGATGTGTCAGAATCTGAGCCGTCCACGTGTATTGTTCTCACAAGTGTTCCTGAGAGTATTATAGGTTTCAGTGAAGGGGATAACCAGGTTATAAGAATCTTTAAGCAGCTAGCTGCTGAAAAAGAGAATCCATTGAAAGAGGGCAATATAAGAAATTCTCAAGAGATTTCGTGCATTCTGGGACTTTTTCATAAGATGCATGAACTGGACATTAAACCAAATGTTGTCACCTTCTCTGCCATTTTAAATGCTTGCAGGTAACTTTTGTAGTCCCTCTGGAAAAGAAAATTTTGGGTTTTGGTATTGTTGCATTTGAACTAGTTTTAACTTGGAATTTCTTTTTGGGATTCTCTTATCCAGTCGTTGTGATTCATTTGAAGATGCTTCTGTGTTATTGGAGGAACTCCGGTTGTTTGACAATCAGGTTTACGGGGTTGCACACGGACTTCTGATGGGCAGCAACAAAGATGTTTGGATTCAAGCTCAATCTTTGTTCGATGAAGTCAGACGAATGGACTCTTCAACAGCATCTGCCTTTTACAATGCTCTAACTGACATGCTATGGCATTTCGGACAGGTGAATTGCTGAGTTCTTTGTTGGAGCTGATAAATATTTAGCTGCTTTCCTAGCCTTTTCTTTTTCTTATTATGCAGTTTTGACAGAGTGATCGTGCCCCCTGTTCACTTGTGGTGAATGTATTTTTTATGGTAGAAAACTTCCAGCACTTAAATTCCAAGATGGTTTTGGTGTATTTATGCTTTCTAATAGTTTCATGCAAACATTAACTGCTTAGACACTCTAGTTGTCCTGGTACATAATCACTTAAATGCAAATTGTGAAGTCACGACTATTCTACTATTCAGAACTTCAAACTGAGGAACCTCTTTTTCTTTTTCTTTTTTTTTGAGGAAATTTTGGTTATCGGAGAAAGTTGTTGAACTAATCTACGAATAATAGCTACAACATGTGTGATTAGTTCTAGTGGCCTTACAAGTCCTTATGTTCTTGGTCCAAAGACTTACTTTAAATCACTACAAGCAAGTAACTTCAAATATTATTTGATTGATGGCTTATGCATGGACTTATTCCGAAATCTGTCTAATTACTTGCAGAAACGAGGGGCCCAAAGGGTCATGCTTGAAGGTAGAAATCGACAGGTATGGGAGAACACATGGTGTGATTCTTGCTTGGATTTGCACATGATGTCCTCCGGTGCTGCTCAGGCAATGGTTCATACGTGGTTGCTGAATATACGCTCTATTGTTTTTGAAGGCCGTGAATTGCCAAAACTAGTAAGGTATGTATCAGCTCGATAAATAAGCAGAAAACCCATACTGTACATCAACTTGAATAATTTTACTCATTATTCGACACCCTTAAAAAGAACCCGTTTGTGAACTTCCTCATTATTCTCAATTTAATCCTCTATCCATGCAGTATTTTGACTGGGTGGGGCAAACACAGCAAAGTAGTTGGTGATGGCACCCTCCGACGTGCAGTTGCAGCTCTTTTGACTGGAATAAGTGCACCATTTCACGTAGCTAAAGGCAATCTAGGGCGTTTTGTATCATCAGGGGCTATTGTTTCAGCTTGGTTAAGAGAATCTGGGACTTTAGAAGTCCTCATTCTCCAAGATGACAGGATTCATCCTGAAAATGTACAGTTGGATCGACTCCCAAATCTGCAAATGCTCAAGTTGTAGTTGTTTGGGGATACTAACTTTTTTGTTTTCCAATTGGTCTGTGCTTCTGCAGATCATGTTGGTAAGTGTAACCCACCCTTGTAATCTATATGTGCAAAAATGTTGAATAGACATTCGATTTATGTCTACTCCTCTTTGTTGTTTGTCTACCTAACTTTATGTATGTCATTTCCATCTGCATTTTGTACTTTACACCATTTTCAGAGAACATGAGGAAATGGTGGCGGAGAAAAACTTTGTTGTAATATATTTAAATCCAGTTTTATCTTTTGCTTATGATAGTTGTGAAACATTTGGATAAGCATATCAGGAATGAAAGTATTGATACAGATCAAGTTGGAATGGCGCGTACTCTGGATAAAATGCATTGATTGTTTCCGAAATCATTCCACAAGCAGGTCAGCTGAAATCGATTTTGAAGATATTGCCAGATCGCCTCTGTACAACTATAGTTCGTGTGCCAAGACTTGTTGCAGTTCGCTTCAGCTTGAATAACAGCCTAGCACACGATCCTTACTTTGTTAAGCTCTGAGAGTTGTTCGTCTCCCCTACAGCTTGTTAGATTTTTTTTTTTTTTTTTTTTTTTTTTTTTTAATAAGTACAAATTATGCAAGTTACAAGATAGGATTCGGCCTTTGCAAGTCCTGGAATATTAAGGCGAGAAATGACTCGTCTGGTCAAATGCTACATGGTCATCATCAAATTTGGATTTATGTGTTTGATTAATGGAATAATAATAAAGTAATAAAAGTAGAAAAGATCGCAAGTTTTTTTTGTTTTTTTTGGAAGAAGAAATTTATTATTCATTATCAACAGAAAGGAGTTTACAAGAATTGGATGGGAGTCCCGCAACAAGTTGAGCTCCAATCCCTTTTTGAATGACAACACCTCATCTATGGAAAAGGAAATCTCCAACTTTGACATTCGCATCATGACTGGCCATGTAATTACGTAATCTCTTCAGAAAATCTATCGTATCGCTGCCCAACTCCCCTAAGGTGGTGAAAGCAAGGACACCAAAACCAAACCCCTGAGATGAGCACTTTTCGAGATATTTAGCATTTTTATTGGCCACAGCCTTAGCAATCGCTTGCCCTGGGGAAAAAGCTGATACACCTTTACCTGTGAGAGGAGAAACACCTGTTATGTCCGAACACATGTTAAGTCCATTAACCCAATTATAAACTAGTATATCAGCGGGTCTCAACGCCGAGCCATCATCGGATATTAGCCTACTTCCTTCCTGGCTGGGACTCCTGCACGATAACACATATCAGCAAAAGTGTCACGAATAAGGTCATGACGGAATTTGAGACCAATCCCTTTAGTACAGTGTACAACATGATCCCCATAAATATCCATCTCCCATCCACATGCAGAACATACATCACCCACCTTAAACAGGGGGATGCCCAATCTATAACGCACAACCGATCGAAACTGCCTAGGTCCAATATGTTGGTTCAGTCCATCAATGGGTACAACCAACAAATAATCTTGAGCGTGCTTAGTCTTGTTGCATTGCAGTAAAACCGTATCGCGTGCAGACATAACAAAGCTAGTGGGAAGTTTCTTCATCACAACATCAAAGTATTTAATCGCCAGGGAATTCATAGAAAGGGGGCGATCTCATTAATGATAAGCGGTGAATCTACAATACCACATACCTGATTATACGCACTAAACGCACAGCCAAGACTGGGGCTCAAACCATCCACATAGGAATGCCGCAAGATGTTGCGTTGCTGAGAAATTGTCTGTGTACAAGATGCCATATAACAATATTGCATCGTGTCCTTCATGGTGTAAACTCCCATCCCCCGTGCTTGATAGGAAGGGTAAATATTCTCTGTTGAATCAACCCAAAACCAGGCCCATCACCTATAAGAAGTTTCCGTAAGTATTCAAACAAGTTCTCATCATACAACGGCTTAGCATCAGGCAAGTATTCAGGCTCAGTCGTGCGCATAGAAAAGTAGAGTCTGGAGACTCCACTGCAGTTCCATAAGAGTAATAGCTCACACTGCGGATCCTCAAGCTTCTTAATAGCTTCCACCAGACCCAAAGTCTTGTGCACCCTACTAACAACCAAGTCCTTGCAAAATTGTGGATCTGAACTAACCGGGCCACCAAGTAACTTCACACCTTTTGCTGGCTTGCTGATCCCATCAGGAAATATCCCTGGAGCTAAACCCCTAGCATCAACAACAAGCCAGTAAATCTCCGTCTTAGATATATTAAGGTGCAAACCAAGAGAAGGACCATGTTGTTGAATTATTTGAAAGGCTTTCGAGACCATCATAGTATCACCAATCAGCGTATCGTCGTCAAGATACCAGGCATGAAGCTCCAAAGTACATTGCTCAGCAATTTTGCGAACAAGTGGGTGGAGTGTTAGAGCAAATAGGAGGGGACCAAGGGGATCACCCTGTTGTACACCCTGCGCAGAGAATACAATAAGATCCAAATAATAAAGGTGCGCAGGATTGGAGTAGCAAAACTCCACCCAATAAACAATAGAGGGGCACCGTAATCTAACTTCCCGGAGCATAGCAGACCTGTCGACTAGGTTAAAAGCATTAGAGAAATCCACCATTAGCATCATACGCGCATCGGTCTCGCCACACACTTCCAAACTAGTGGTCCCTAGACTACATCCAAACTCCTTAAATTGGAGTGGATTTCAGCAATTACAGGGTTCAAACCCATACCTCCGCAGTGGGAAGGAGCATGCCAACCACCAGACCACTTGGTGATTGGAAAAATTGAACGACTTTGGAATCCAAATAAAGCTCTCCCGCCCGCATATTACAACCTTTTTTTTTAAAAGAAAACATAAAGTTTTATTTGTAATCGGTAACCACAAACACAAACATTTGCCTAAGACTATCAAACAAAACAACAGAAAACTAAGACTATCAGCAATCTAAATGACACCACCTCCTCGACAAACTATTTCATACAGATCCTTATTTAGAGAAGGAATGATAACTTCTGAAGAAGTGTTATTCTAGTGCTGATTACAGTGAGTTTTCCTGGCATGCTTAGCAAGAGCATCAACCACCTTATTACAAACTCTAGGAGAAAACCTAAGTTCAATATCGTACAGACCCTAAAATAAACCTAAACATTAAGATAAGAGGTACATGTCTTCCCATCTGACTTTATCAAGCTGCTTTGTACATGTCTCCAGGAGCTGTACTTTTTCCTTTTTTCCCATATGATGGTTTTCCTAACAAGCCATCGGGTCCATGTCATGAGCGGTTATACTAATCACACATATTGGTAGTTCAAAAGATATGCAATGAATAACAATACCAATAAGCCTGGCGATTTCCCTTTCGATTCACGAAACAAGTTCATGAATTTACTTCCTTTAAACGAATGTAAAACATTGTTTCCTAAGATGAAATCTTCACCTCATACCCATACATAATCACAATAGCATTCATACGATTATGTCGATGTCTTATATATAAAGTTTAATGGTTAAGCAATAAACCTCGTATTGTATTCCTTAATACTACGTCTAAATAGAGTATAATCATTCATGCTTCGCAGTTAAGTTTTCAATATGCACGACTTGAAAGATACGTTAGGGAATTCAAGTCAAATATCACTAACCTCAAGGATGATGTTGTCGTTGTAGCTCCTTACTTCTTCACTTTTTCAAGTCTTCGTAATACTTGTAATGTCTCATATCCTAATACTTTCAAGCTAACCTATACGAAGTTGACTCTATTACATAATCAAGCGACTCTTTAAATGAGTTTTGATTCACTAAAATATGACAACCAAACTTGACATACCAACGCTTGGTGGGTTCAACCGAGCTACGCTCTAACAATACTTATAATTTATATATCAGAACTTTACTCTTGAATAAAAACACTTGATTGGTGAATGAAAATATTCAAGATATCTTTAATCTTGAACTATGAACTATCAGAGTTGATCTTGGTTCCACAACACATGCAGGGTTTGAACCTGCATAATATATTAGGAACTCATAAGCTCAAAATAGTAGAGCGCCCAAACCTATCACAAGGTTTGCGGATGTTGATGATTCAAATCCATCTGAGTTGGATAGCGTTGTTGGTGATTAGGTAGGCAATTCAAGTTGTATGCGTGTATAAATTGGTGCACCTTGTCTTGTCTCATGAATATATGACCTGTTTTGTGGGCATGAATATTGGATATTCAGATTTTTGTAGAGGTATATATAGTTGCACACCATTGTCCCGTCTCATTGATACATGACATGTTTTATGGGTATAAATATTGGATTTGCTAGGTTTTTGTAGATGTGTACATAGTTGTACACCATTGTCTTGTCTCATGATTATATTACCTGCTTTATTGGTACAAATGTTAAGGTTTTCAGGATTTTTAATTTGTGGATGTGTACATAGTGGTACACCAATACCATCGTCCCGTCTCATTAACATATGACATGTTTTATGGGTATGAGTGTTGGATTTGCAAAAAAATTATAGATATGTACAGTTGTACACCATTGTCTCTTCTCATGAATATATTTCTCATTTTGTGAGTATGGATGTTGGATTTTTTGAATATTTGTAGATGTGTACATATAGTCTTGTCTCATGGATATATACCATGTTTTATGGGTATGGATGTTGGATTTTCAGAATTTAGATGTGTAAATAGTTGTACACCATTGTAATTCCCATTTTTTTTTTGCGTATATGAATGGTTGATTTGTTCAATATTTTTTTTGGTGTGTACATATTGATGTACCAATGCATTTTTCATGAAAAATATAGGTTCGTGATGAATGATCAATATGTGTAGGTGTATACAAAGTGGTGTATATGTGAAAAAATAACTACATAATCTTATGATTTTTTGTGTGTACATGTGTACTTTTTTGTACGCATGAGATAACAATGAAGCGATTTTTTTTTAAAATAAAATTTATCTAATCATATTGTATTTTTTTGGTAGATTTTAATATATAAAGTTTGCGATTATTGGGCTAATGATTCGAAAGATAATTTTTTTTTTGTTTGTTTTTGTTTATGTGTTATTTAAAATTACTAATATCATCGTGAATCGAATGAGGAAAGTTATTAATGTATTCTCCATCTTTCGAATATCTAAAGGAGTATTTTGGACATAGTTGAAAAAGGTTTTCGACTAAACCATCTATTTGGATTGGATTTTGGACTAAACGGCATTTTTGCCTTTGGTAAAAGAAGGTGGGAGCCGTAGACAGGCAAACCCACCATGACATAAGGTACCACTATTGACCGAGGTAGTATTCTCATTTCCTCTCAACTTTCAAGTCTCCACTAGCGACGAAAAAAAAGAAACCCTAGAAAGTTACCAGTGTTGGCGACCAAAGGTGACCCCTGCTTCAATTTTACGAGAAGGAGGTAATGAAATCTAACCCTAGAACAACATAAACCCCTAGTTTTCTTTAATTCTCTCTAGTTGGATTTCTTTGTTGAATCTGAAATCTCTCTATCTCTTTTCACTTCTTTGGTTTTCAGTGGAGTAATGGAGTTAGTGAAGAAGGGGTACTGTGTAGATATTTCGTGCACAGGTAATTAATTGAACACAATTTCCCTTAGATAAATCTTGGGTTTGTTTATTTTTGTCAGTTTTTTATAATCAAATTTGGGGAAACTGTTGTACAACATTTATTATTGAAAATTGCACGATTATAACTCAACAGAAAACAAGCAAAAATAAAATAAAATGTTAATATGGTAGTGGTTTAATTGCATTTGAATTCACTGCTCTCTATTTCCGTTTCTTTTATACCAAGGTTGTTAGCAAGTTCACATGCTGGAGTTGAATATATGGTTTTTCTTTTGAATGAAATATGTGTTGAGATCTCAATATAACATTAGTCATGCCTTTTGGGTGTTTGTGTATTTAGATCTGTATAGTTTACTACACCTATCTATTAACACCTATGGCGCTATGCCACTGTCATCTGGATCATATGGTGACATTGAATTCTTGATTCTTTTTTGAGTGAAACTTGTTGCAATTAGTAATTTGTTGTTGCCCTTTAATAATGCATGTTGCTTCTACTTCTTGTTCTTGAAAATATATTTGGCTTTGTGTACTTTGGTACATGTATGTGCAGGGTTTATATAACATTGCACATACTTAGTTTATCAACTCACTCTGTATCTTTTAATGATGCCTGATAGTTGTGCTCAAGTTGACCTCTAATGTTGGTGATAATAGATTAGTTGTGTTTTCTATATCAATTGGGCATTTGGTCTAGTGGTATGATTCTCGCTTTGGGTGCGAGAGGTCCCGAGTTCGATTCTCGGAATGCCCCAAGCTTTTTTCATCTATTAGGTAGGTCTGCGAAGAAGGCCTGTTTCAGATCCATTGGATCTATGAAATTTCGTTTTTATGATCTATGCTTCATCCACTAATAGATTTGTCAGTGGTTTTCCATTGCATCTTAGATTGTAATAGCCTTATCCAACTCTATAATTCACTTTGATAGAATTGTCCAAAGTATAAATAGTACAGAGTTATCTGTCCTTGGACGTTGAAAAGAAATCAGGTTAAGTAAAAGTTAATTCAGAGTGACAAGTTGAACTGTACATTTGATTTGTCCTTCTGATTAATAGCTGCCTTGCTTTAAATTATCAACACCTTGGTTAGCAGTCATCAGCTTTACCGGAAAATAAAGATTGTGTTCTTTACTTGATCATAAGTTGGTATGTATCAAAATATTGTTGGTCCGGTCAGGTTGTTGTCTAATTCTAATGATAGTAAATTAGTTGTGTTATTCAGACCAATTGGGAATTTGGTCTAGTGGTATGATTCTCGCTTTGGGTGCGAGAGGTCCCGAGTTCGATTCTCGGAATGCCCCTTACTCTTTTGATTATTATGTCTTCCTGTCTGTTAAGGCTGCTACAAGCAAATTGTTACTTGGTGTTACTTAGATGGCATGATATCAAACAATTGATTTCATGGTTGTGTTGTTACAACTCAATGAAACCAACAAAATCTCATTTGGTTTCCTAGACTAGGAGTCATGACTCAGTATCCATTTTCCCGTCTTTGCGATTCAGTGATATTAGTTTGTCTAGATGTGATTCGGCGTATTGTTGTAGTTTCAGGTGACCATGTTTGACATAGAACTATGACATATTTTATCTACGAGATACTTTTTGGGATCTCGATAAGATAACTTGGTGACATTTTATTTGCCCGGCTAGCTAACGGTACTAGCTGGTTAACCTTTAATTCTGATCTTAGTGAATTAGTCTGTTTTGTATACCAACTGGGCATTTGGTCGGGTGGTATGATTCTTGCTTTCGATGAAAGAAGTCCCAAGTTCGATTTTTGCAATAAACGTAACCTTTTTCGTCTATGAAGATGGTCAGAAAATACTACGGTTTGGTTCCGATCCATTAGAACCAATCCAATTCTTTTATCTGGCCCGTAGACTACAGAATGTGCAAGAGTGGTCAGTGATTTTCTTTTTGAATTTGACTCCAAAAAAAGATGCTATTTTCATCTTGTCTTTGAATGATGTAGTCTATCAATTCATATTACGTGGACTAATTCTTATAGCAAGCTGAACTGTACATGTGAGGCATACTTTCTCTTGATGGATCTTTTTACTCTACTCATTATTGCCCTCTGATTTATAGCACTAGGTTTCCTATAAATATGAAGAATGTATTTCTACCTGGTGAAACTGATTTTACTGAATGATACTCATTGGCTCTGGGTGTGGCCAGGCTAAGATCTAATTCTGATGATATTAAATTAGTTGTGATTTGGTGTCTAGTGGTATGATTCTCGCTTTGGGTGAGAGAGTTCCCAAGTTCGAGAATACCCCTGACCTTTTTCACCTGTATGAGAGTATGAGATTTGAAGTAGGGAGAGTTGACTTTTTTGATCCATAGATGACAGCAGGAAAGTTGGTCATCATCCTACTGGGTTTTACGTAGTACTAGTTTAACCTGGCACTTGAGAAGATTTTATTTTTGTATTTTGTTATATTGTTCAGAGTGTATATAGTTTTATATTGCAAATCTGCAATTACAAATAACGCCTTGGAACAAAAGGCGTTATTTGTAATTGCAGATTTACAATATTCACAGGTGTCCTGCATTTCTGATTGCTGAAGTGTTCTATGTTACATTTCTTCGTTGGTTTATATTTGTAGGTGTTTGCTAGAAGTATTATATGTGTGTTTCTAATTCTAATGATAGTAAATTAAATTTGTTTGTATACCAATAGGGCATTTGGCCTAGTGCTTTGATTCTCGCTTGCGTGCGAGAGGTCCCGGGTTCGTTTCTAGGAGTGCCCCTAAAACCTGAAATTCTTATGCTGATACCTTAGTCACCTAACCTAACCAAGAGTAGTTGCTTCTCATTTTTCGATTGGCATGGAAAAATGAATAACTGGTCAACAATATCCTTGTAGGTCTACCTTAAACTATCCCGAAATTATTAGCAGCTCTGTATAAAGGTCATCATCGATATTATTACTAGTACGATCGTTGCCACGGTGGAAAGGCCGACCGAAGAAGAATCTGAAGATGGGGTTTGTTTCATATCACTTTTTCAAAAGTGATATTTTCACCCTTTCGAAAAAGTATCACTTTTTCCAAACGGAGCGAAAAGTATCACTTTTCCTAAACGGGCTAAAAGTATCACTTTTCCCGAAACGGGATATGAAAGTATCACTTTTTCTCAAACGGAAAATTAGTCGATCCATAAATCAAAATATGGTTGCATGATGTCTTATGCATCCGTTGTGGTGGTTTGCATAATGGCTATGCATTTAATTTTCGAGAATTGTGCCTAAAATGAAAGTATCATTTTTCTTGAAACGGAGGGAGTACATCGTTTTATTAATTGCAACGGAAAATTAGTTGATGCATAAACAAAAAATTTGCTACATAAAGTATCATGTATCCTTTGTGGTGGTTTGCATAATGAATATACATTTAATTTTCTAGAATTATGCTTAAAATGATAAATACCTCCGAATTTTTCGTAAAAACTTTAAATTTAATATTGTTATATTAAAGTTTGTACTCACAGAGTTATAGTAGAGTTTTTATAACCATTTCCAACGAGATAAAATTTGTTTACAAAAAAGTTCATACTAGAGGCACGGATTTTTAGATATGTTATATTAAAGTTTGTTTTCCAATTATACCGTTTTATTAGAAAAGATAGGATACACATAAAGTAGGAGTTATAGATCTCCATTTTATTGTTTCCAATCTTTTTGTAATTAATAAATAAATAAAAAAAAAAAAAAAAATAACTTGAGGTTAACCTCTCTAGTTGTTAATTCCTTAATTAATACCTTAAGCCAATTATCCACCTTAATTAATGTCGGTAATTGATCACTTAGTTTATTTATCTAAAAAAAAAATTTTGATTTAGGCCATATAAAGGACCTCCTAGAACGACTCTAGATGTACCAAAGATAATCACACCTTTGTTAAATTCCCATGCAACAAATGGATATCATGTGGAACATCAAAATGATGAGAATGTAATTGATTGCATCTTTTATAGTCTCTAATATATTTGGAAGGAAATATATTTTAGAGAAATTAATGAGTCAATCTAGCAATCGATCGGGATAACCATAAAGAAACTTTGGTTGTGACATGATGATTGTTTGAAAGAACAACTAGCATCAGCATTGATATTGTCACTATCCACCCTGTGTGGGAATACCTACAATATAAGAATTTAGTGGTACTAATACCTTATCAGTTGTAAGTGATTTTAGGCATGGTCAAGTTTACCTATTCAATTTGTGATAAGAACTTAGTTCTGTTTTGGGTGCGAGAGGTCTAGTGGTATGATTCTCGCTTTGGGTGCGAGAGGTCCCGAGTTCGATTCTCGGAATGCCCCTAATCCTTTTTATATGCTAGGCTATTTCAAAGTACGAAGAGTGATGCATTTTTTTGTCTCAGAAAGCTTTAAATAGTCAACAATGATCCCGCCTAAGATAATTAAATAGGACAACAGAAACGGAAGGAGCTGAATCCATTCCATTTTGAATTATCAGACAGCTGGTTCAGACTCATGCAAAATGAAAAGGTGTGTTCGGGGCCTTCGGGCTATGTAGCCACGGACACGTTGCAGCTTCACATGCATTACGTGTTTACTAACTGTTTTTCAAATTTGTAGCCGCATAGTAGGTTAGGTGATGCAGTATGCATGACTAACGTTATAGCCCAAAATCTTTTAGTTCACCATATAGTTATACAAGACCTATAAAAAGTTGGAGGTGTTTGCAGACATGTTGATATGTTTTGCTTAGTAGTAATGTAAGATCATGTAATGAAACATATTAACGTGTAATACTATATACACTTGAGAGTACAATGAACTTAGACATATTGTCACTCTTGCACCACCTTTAATACCATCTGCATTTTCATTGTAACTGAAAGACCGACAGTGGCATAGATCGTTCACATTCTCAATAACAGCTACTCTGTGAACAGCAGAACAGAATTCTATCCCTTCTCAAGATGCTAACAATGTGAGCGCCTATGAGGTGTCCGTGACGTAATTCTACCCCTGGTGATACTGTATTAGCTAAATTATCAGAGAGCTGGATTCATTCCATTTTGAATTATCAGAGAGCTGGTTCAGATTCATGCATAAAATTACACAGATAAATTGGATTCCTAGATTTTGCGAGATTGAGATTTTCTTATTTTGGATGCTGTAAAATTAGTTCACCATATAGTTTTGCAAGGCCTATAAAAAGTTGGAGGTGTTTGCAGACATGTTGATATGTTTTGCTTAGTAGTAATGTAAGATCATGTAATGAAACGTATTAAGGTGTAATACGAACAATGCCTATGTACACTTGAGAGTACACCGAACTTAGACATTGTTTTCTTGACTTGGGTGTCACTAACAATGCCTACTTAGTTATGTATGGTAAGATCAGCTGACATTTGGTGTTAATTATAGCATGGAATCCTGTTCCGTATAACATGTGGCCATTTGATCTAGTGGTATGATTGTTGCTTTGGGTGTAAGATGTCCTGATTTCCAATTCCAGGAATGCCATAAACCTTGGCATCCATTACGATGAAACATGATTCATCTCACCCCAAAACACTTTTGGTGCTTGTCTACCACATTAGGGGCCTCATGCAACTCGTCAAAGAGTCCACTATACATATGAATTGTTGTGGATGCAGTTTAGCAAATTATCAGCTATGGACAATTCTGCAGAAACAAGATGTTGGATGGGATCCATGGCGTTCTTCCTGATGATCCTTAGGTGACTAATCAACTAAGACATGAACTTTCATTTACAGGATGTGAATGCTACAAGTTATCATTTTGAGTTCTGAAGGTATATGGATCTGTGTTGTTTTCTTGTATACTTGAGCTGCAGAATCAGCTACTTTGGCTTTTAATAAATAACCATATGAAAAACTGAGAACACTTTTTTAAACAAACAAAACTTGTTATCATGTATCAGGATGACCTCCAATTCCATTTATATTGTTTCAGCTTTGTATTTCATGACATCTGGGCATTTGGTCTAGTGGTATGATTCTCGCTTTGGGTGCGAGAGGTCCCGAGTTCGATTCTCGGAATGCCCCACTTTTTTTTTCCTTAGGTGCAATTTTTGTCCTAGCGGGATAGTACGGCCTCATTTGAACTGCAGAATAATCGCAAAGTCCCATGTTATGTACCAATCACTTGCTCATAAGAATAGAATTTTCATGATCTTAACTAGGAGACGTCTTTTTGATCTCAAGGGAGATCTCAACTAGGAGGCACCTTCATGATATTAAGAGAGGCTAGATTTGTGCCCGTGCTACGCATCGGACATTTTTTCTAATTCAACTTATGCGCGGGTTTTTGTCCCGTCCAGTGACGATCATTTTTAATTAGGTAAGGTTTTACCCTGCCATGTAGTGATGTATTAGTTGGACGTGCGCGGGGCTTCGCCCCGCCCCGCCCCGTGGCGTTTCATTTTTGAGTTTGTGTGTGCCGGCTTTGTCCCATCCCATGGCGATGTATTTGGTTTGACGGAGCCAACACATTAAATAGGTGTCAGGGCTGATGTCCTATGAATCAATATCATTAGCGCTGAAATTGTATTACCTGTGCGGTCGCTGATGTCCCCAGATCTCACGTGCAGTTCCTCAAGCTCAGTAAATATGAATTTGAGTCTTGGGATGTTGGCGTCCTCTTCTTTCCCATTTTAAGAAATCGTTGAAAGTTAGCCTTCGATCTTGAGGTAGGGGACTATATTTTCCGTTGGATACATCCATAGTGAAGAATTTGAGTATGATGATGTTCTGCTGCTTAAGCTTTTCTTTATGCATGTCAAATTGACTTGGTGTGAGGCAACAATGTACCTGCTTATCATTAATTCTTGTTTTTCTCTAGAAACTTTTTTTTTTTTTTTGAAGCATGAATTTTATTAAATTACTTAACGGGCTATTACACGAGGGTATATGATACCCAAATATTCATCAGTTACAATTGGAATGATATGCCTTGAATTTAAAATAGCAAAACAGTGGAGCAGAGTGTAAGCAGCGGTCTTCGGATCATAGTTTCATCGGGGGTAGATATCGGAGTCGAAGGTCGGAAGGCCTTCGTTCAATGCTTTCCACAAGAAAAGCTGTATTTTTGATGGACACGGCTGAGTCCAAAAGAACTTAGTTGATGGTAGGGTTGTTTGATGCTCCTGATTGAAAGTGCTAATCATGCAAATGCATCCATGTGCTGAGGTGTACTACCCGAGCGATAACTGTCTATCTCCTTTTTTTTGTCTTGATCCATCGGGTGGAGTTTATTAGAGAAGACAGATGTTACTACTGCTAAAACACTTACTAAAGACATACTAGATACTGAAAAAAATAACCAACGGGATTACAGACTCAAACTAGATTACACTACTAAAATAAACGCAGACTATAAACCCTACCTGGAAGAAATACAACTAGTCTAAAACGAAAATAAAGTTGAGGTCTAAGCAAAAACTGAAAACAAAACGATGGTAAGGTGATGAGTCCAACGGCCTAATGTGCTGCATTTAGTCTTTGTTCCTAGATAGGTATTCTCAAGAGAAATTCGTGGTTAGTGTAGGGTTATCACTGCTGCTGTGAAGTGTTGAAGCTGGTTGTGGCTGAACTTCGAGTACATCTTTCCCATCCCAAAGAAGGTTATGGGGACCGAAATTTTCCTCCAGCAAACTTCAAGATGCATACATAAGGCTGTCAAACAGATTGGTGAATGTTTGTTGTTGCAAGTCGTGCGAGCTAATAACACCGATTTGAATCATTTAAATCTCATCTAACAATGATACTCGGTACTTTATCAAGAGCAATTGTAAGGATCTTGGATTGGGGAGACAAAAGTAACATTTTTTCCTATTAGAGCAACAACTCCATATTATCTTCTCCATATTGTCTTCATAATTAACCATTTTTGATTCACAAAGCTAAGAGTCTACTCAAAAGTTCTCTTAGCCTTACCAAAATTTATCAGTAAAACAAAATCTCGCCTCTTGTATGCACAAGCGTATTAACAAGCTCAGGATAGAATTGAGCTTCACAATTAAAATAAAAAAACAAGTCTTCAAAATGAAACAAACCTCTTAAATCAACTAAACAGAGGTCAAGGCTCGCCTCAAACTGATTAAGAGAACGCATTCCAAAATTAAATTGAAACAGATCGAACTCATCCCAATTCGAAAACCAACAGATAAAATCCAAGCAATATGATGAAATACAACCATTAAGATGGAAAGTGTCTGTGAAAACCAATTCTCATGGTTACCTTACCTGACTTGAGAAGAGGCAAAGATCGACATCAACAACAGATCGAAAGCTTGAGAGGAATTAACCGATGAGAATAGCCATAAGAAAAGTATATTTCCGCACAACCACATCACAGCAGCAATTAGAGATGACAAAAACCCATCCATAAAGAGATAGAATACCTAGATCTAGGAACTAATTGGTTAATCTAGCAGTAGCATCAGGCCGGCAAGCCGCCGGATTAGCTAACGATTGATGAAGAAATTATGGAGATGGGTTGGGAGGCGCCGCTAGGGTTTCTTAAGAGAGAGAGAGGGAAATGGAGGTCTAGAAACTATTTATATCTTCATGTTATCATTAATTCCTTGTTTTTTTTAGAAACTATTTATATCATGTATTGTATAGACTGATTAATGTATTAATGTATGGTGTCGCACTCACCGTGCTGTCAATAGCTTTTTCATCAATTGACGTGAGATGAATCACCTAGTTTCCCTTTGGAACACGATTTCCAAATTAAAACAATTTCCTTGGTTAAGCCTACACGATTTTTTTTCCTTAAAGGTGTAACGAAAGTATTGTCCACATGTAACGGTGTTACTAACGTACAGTTAAGTATTTGGTGTAAATACGGTGTAAAGAAATTATTTAGGTTAAAACTTTGATAGAAGTATTGTCCACCTACTTTTTGGTTGACGACGTTACTAACTAATCGTTAAGTACTTGATGTAAACTAAGTGTAACCCAATTTTAAATATTCCAACCAATAGTGTTATGCCAAGTGTCCTCACCATATCTTCTACACTAGAAAATGCCTATCTCCGCCAATAGGAAAAGAGGGTTTCATCACCGTTCAATGTGAGAGCTTATTTTGTCAAGGCCTTTAAGGGGGAAGATTTGTTACATCTTAACAAAGGACTCTTATTGTCCACTTATATAAAACCTCCTTTAATTGGGGGCCCAAAAAACAATTAGGGGCCTCACACTACAGGACAAAAAGGGTCGTGAAATAGCAATTGGTGGTTATCCCTTATCCTATTTTTTTAAATGCCTAAACTACCCATAAATCATTAGTGTTAATTAAGTTAATTAAGTTGTTAATTAGTTTAGTTAGATTAAAATCAGATTTTGGGTTAAATTTTTGATAAAAGAAAAATTGTGTTTTTGTGTGGTGGAGAAGGAGAAGTTGAGTTTTTGGGGGAAAAGTTAGGGTTATTTGAAATGAGTGATTCTAGTGGAGGAAATGATGTTGGTGAAGCTTCAAATAACAAACATGATTGTGTTGATGGTGAGATTATCGTGCATTCCCATTTGGATTGGATATATGATGAAGACGTGTTAGTAGAGGAAGCCATGAACAATGGTGCAAATGAAGATCGCATTGCTCAAAATGAAGGAACCAACCCTCAAATTGAGGAACCCGAAGCTCAAAACAATCAGGTAAACATCTTATACCCTTCGATTTGTCTGTTTGTTGCCAAGTGGTCGAATCATCCACACTATGTAATAACTCAGTGTAAGGGTCGTCATTGTTAGAGCATAGCTCGGTTGAACCCACCAAGCGTTGGTATGTCAAGTTTGGTTGTCATATTTTAGTGAATCAAAACTCAATTAAAGAGTCGCTTGATTATGTACTAGAGACAACTTCATATAGGTTAGGCTAGAAAGATTAGGATAATGAGACATACAAGTATTACTCGAAGACTTGAATAATGTGAAGAAGTAACAAGCTACATCGACGACATCATCCTTCCTCTTGAGGTTAGTAATATTTTGACTTGAACTGTTTCATTCCCAACGTATCTTTCAAGTCGTGATATATTGAAAACATAACTGCGAAGCTGTGAATGATTATACTCTAGTAGACATAGTGTTAAGGAATTGACATAGTGTTAAGGAATTACAATACGAAGTACAACGCTTATCTTTTGAACTTCGTATATAAGACATCGACATAATCGTATGAATGCTATTGTGATTATGTGTATGGGTATGGGTGAAGATTTCGTCCTAGGAAACAATGTTTACATTCGTTTAAAGGAAGTACATTAATGAACTTGTTTTATGAACCGAAAGGGAAATCGCTAGGCTTATTGATATTGTTATTCATTGCATATCTTTGGATTACCAATATGTGTGAGTTAGTAGAACCGATCATAACTTGTTATGTATCTTGGTAAAACTAGTCACAATGCCTGACTTATGTATTGGTATGACTTTTATTAATGTAACCGATCCTAAGTAATCACCTAAGATGGTATGATCGATATTTGTAATTGGTGTAACCGATCCTAGTAATTGGTGTGACTGATCACAAAAGAATGTGTAATAGATCCTTGTAATTGGAGTAATCGGTCCTGGTAATTGGTGTAACCGATCCTGGTAATTGGTGTAACCGATCCTAGTAATTGGTGTAACCGATCCTGGTAACTGGTGTGACCGATCACAAGTAATACCATGAGAATATGGTAACCGGTCCTGGTAATTGACGTGACCAATTTGGTAACTAATGTAACCGGTCCCAGTAACCATATTAAGGTAGAACCGATCCCTGTGTTTGGTAGAACCGTAAACCCATGATTAGTGTGTTGATTTGATTAATCACATAGTTCTTGGAAATCAGATGAACCAGTTCTAAACTTGTTTGGAAGTGTGGTATAATCGGTTCCAAGATTGTAAATATGAAAGAGGATTTACAAAGAAATAAGATGTCGACATACTTTGAACATGTTCAGTAACTCTTATCTTTTATTGTTCAAAGATATTCCTTAATAACTCAAGGAGATCCCGGACCGAAATAAGTGGAGAATCTTTTAATTAAGGTTGTTAATTTTATATGCTTTTAATTACCAACAATTAAAATGCCTATCTCTGGAAAATAAAAATTGGACAAAGCATTTCTAGGAATTATGAAAACCGATTTGGAATGCATATCTTAAGAATATTTCGGTTTTGGAAATTCCTTGGTGTCCAAACTTCCTTGGTCTATAAATACCCAAATTTGCATTTCGAGCAAACTATCCTAACAGCCAGCAAAACTACCATGTTGTGTTGTTACTGTGGAGCCGTATATTCGGATAGGAAAGTACCCTAATTAGGAGAAATCTCTTACGACCGCTCGTTTAAAGACTTCTTTGGGATCAAGAAGCTCTACGAGTACCATTGGTGGGAAACTAGATAATTGCAGTATCATTAGTTTTCGATTTGATTTGATTGACTAACGGCTGTTGAACTTTGATTGCACCTAGTTTGTTTATTCTTGAGAATCTTCTCTTCTGATATAAGATTCGCTTAAACTAGATCGAAGTGTCGACAGGATCTTTAGAACTATTTGTAGATCTAAAGACATCTTGTGATAATCCATTGTTAACAGACTCCGTTTTGTGCGTGATTGATCACAAGAGATTCAAGTTGTGGTGTGCATGTGTTTATTGAAGATTTAAGAATATTTGAAGACGAAAAAGATTTCTGATTTGGGTTCATAATCTTTGGTGTGCACAAAACTTGATCGGTTGGGATCCAACTATAATCGGTTTATCTTTGATAGATTTGATTGATTAGTTGCGTAGATCGACATCAATATTTAGCATCTTGATAAGATCCTATTATTGATTGCATAATCTAAGCTCTACTACTTTGGTAGTTGTTGGATAGATTGATCTAAACCCGACAAAAGAGTTTATTGGATTAAACAGAAGAGCCTTTGTCTAACTCATATCACTGAGATTGAATAGAGTTGTTACCGAATAGATTTGTTGTTCCTTTATTGTTTGGAATACGAACCAAAGGAATTGTTCCAGTGCGTGCACTTATTGAATGTCGGAAGCGCATGGATACTGAAGAAACTAGGTGAACTATAGGTTTAGTTGCTTGGTCTCAACTATACGAAGTTGGTTTGATTTTGTATAGCGGCTTAATTCTGAGAGTATTCAATTCTGGACTAGGTCCTCCCGGGTTTTTTCTGCATTTGCGGTTTCCTCGTTAACAAAATCTTGCTGTGTCATTTACTTTTGTTTTCCGCAATTATAATTGTTGTTATTATAATTTAAAGTAAATTACACAAACGTTAACTCCGTATTACTTGATAGTGATCCTATAGAGTTTGGTTAAGTCCGAACCTATTATCAAGTAGTCACACTTTGATTGTTGTATTGTCTCGATCTCGTATCCATAGACGATCACATAAAGTGTGAATACCGATTCGTTGTATTGTCTCCACTAAGTCCATAGACAATCACTTTCGGTAAGATGACTTATGGGTGGAAAAGTTTAAGATTGTGGTATATTTGGGTACCCTCGTCTTTTCATTCATAGTCGGGGGGTGTATACCCAAACGACTCTCTAATGTCGTCACTTTATTGACACTACCAATGACGACTCAAACCTGCAACTTTTCTAGGTTATGAAAAATCGTTAGGGTAGTGTGATAAACATTAACGACCCTTTTTAGCTAGGTCACTTAGAGTTGTTATGTTGTTTTGTTTACACAAGAACGACTCTAAAACCAAAACTCTCTGTAAAATATAACACTTAGGGTCGTCATATATGTAGTCATATGAAATGACGATCCTAGCTAGCAATTACTAATTTCTTTTAGAGTCGTTATGTGCGGTAGTAATATATATTAACGACTCTATCCCGGATTTGCATAATTTTTGATTTCATAGAATCATTTCATTGAATCGTAAAAGGCTTACATCTTGCATAGCGTTGCATTGAAGGAAATAAAAAATAGTAGATAATAACGGTGCACTTAATCTTCTTAACCATAAATGTTGTAATTAAAGGTAGTGCCTTCCAAGATACGGTAGCATTCATCGAACTCAAACTTTTTCCCACGAAGCACCTCATATCGGGCATACGCCTTACCCAACTGAAAACGCAAAACAAAATCAGTTAGTATCATTCAAAACTTGGGATGAGTTTTACCTCTTTTTTAAACACTTACTCTTATAACACCCAACATATTGGGTAAGGCTTCCCTAACGACTTTCAACTCTTTTTTGAAAGCTTCACATTCTATGAATATCTCCTCGAATCGTTCCTTGACGAGTTTCAAAGACCTTGAGTTACAATTTCCGTCTAACGCCACAAAAACGATGAATACACGGTTCCACCAAGCATCGGATGTTTGATCAATGTCTTTTCCTAGATCTTTAAAGTGTCTTTGAGTGTCAACCAAGCTCTCACAATGGCGCAATTCTCTTCGGAAGTGTGGGGAGTAGCCATGGCGTTTCCTTTTCTTTTTGCTCTTGGATGATAAATGAATGAGAATGAATGTGAAGGTTGAGAGTTATGGTTTGGGTGAAGAAGGGGTGAGATATGGGTCTCTATTTATAAAAATTAATGACCCAACAATCATTTTTTTTGAATTTTTAACCGTTGCTCGACTCAACCACATTGGGTGAATTCAAAATTCACATTAACTGCTTAATGGGTCGTTACCAGACATATTAACAATGTGACGACTCTTGCAGATCAAAAGAGTCGTCTTTTTGTTATGTTTATTGGCTGACAACTCTACTATCAAAAAGTCTCTGTGTTAAGTAACATTTAGAGTCGTTAATATGAATTTCTCCAAAAGTGGCGACTCATATACCAAATATTTCAAATAATCTTTAGCATCGTCACTAGTATATTTACAAACCCTGACGACATGTTTTGGGAATGTTTGGTGAATAAATAGGAATGTATCAGTTTTGTAGGATTCAAATATCGCACAACATATTTTCTTAGCGTGCGAGATTAAATTATTTCCTTAACTTGCGAGAATGTAGCAGAGCTTGCGAGAATGATTGAGAGAGAGAGCCTGCGAAATTATAAAGAGAGTCTGAGAGAACGTAGCAGGGGATCCGAAAATGAAGGGGAATATGAGTTGTACTCCAGTATGTATGAGTTGTCATCCACTATGTAAACACCTATATAAAGAGGAGAGTAGGAGAGAGAAAAGGAGGGACAATTTTGTAAGAGAGAGAGGATACACTTTTGTAGAGAGAGACTTTAATTTCTTTACCATCTTCTTCCTCCAGAATAGATCTAGAACTCTACCAAATATCCATTAATGGAGATTCTAAATGTAATACTTATGTAAATTCAACAATCACAATGAAGAACCATGGATGTAGATCACATTGATCGAACCATGTAAAAAATCCTTGTGTCCATATTATAATTTTAGCACTTTAATCTTTATTTTGATTATGAAATAGGTTTAGATCTAGAAAATATTACATGGGGTGTGTTGTGGGATTTCCTGCAACTACATTTTTGGCGCTAGAAACAGGGAGGAGTAAAGGATTTATCCTTCCTGTAATTTGTTGGTTCAAGAAGTTTCCATGAAGATTAATTACTGTTCATATTTTTCTAGATCTACAAAGTTTAGGTTCAAAATGGAAATTTCATGGGAGAAATCACACTTTAGGGAGTAAACATCATCAACAATTCAAAGACATGAAAAGAGTAAGAAATTTTTTTTATTGATGTGGTGAAATTCAGGGAAGAAAACTAAAGTTTCAATGGAAGATTTCCATGTTCAGGAGAAAAAGCAAAAGGCAAATTGTTGAAGGAAATAAAGGAAAGCGAAGAGAAGATAAGAGGCAGACGCTGTGATTTCTATCACAAACAGAAATTCGCACAGATGGTTTGAGTTGGAGCGAATAAGCAATAGGTCATGGGTTCGAGTTCGCACACATACATATTTTTCATTTTCTTCTCATTTTCAGTGGCGAATAAAAGAATAAAGAAAAAAGTTGTGCGTTAATTTCGCAGAGAGGTTCTTGAACAGTTGGTCAAGAGAACAATATGTGCGTTTGTGGTCGCAAGTTCGAATTCGCCTGCGAGCATAGTTTTCTTCTTTTTACAGAGGGCGAAAAAATGAATAATTTCGCAATATTGTTTCATTATTTCGCAAACAAGTGGCAGCACAGTTGGTCATCTGCGAAGTTAATGAGTTCATGGTCGCGTGTTCAAATCCCAACGAACGTGTATATTTTTTCGCATGAATATTTCGCAAAGGAATTTCACACAGAAGAAAGTAAGTGATTATTTTGCACAGATATTTCGCAAACAGAAGCCAGCAAAGTTGGTCAGAGGTGGAGACAATGAGCTTAAGGACGCAGGTTCAATTCATATCTCCTGCGAAATTTTCGCGTCTTTTTAGACTACCAGAGGAAGACGAGTTTTAACAAGTATGCGATAATTTCGCATAAGAAGAAGCTTGCACAGTTGGTCAGGAGGCGTGAATGCAATTAGCAGGTCGCAGGATCAATTCTTGCTTCTCGCACATTTATTTTTGTTACGCGAAATTTCGCACGGACTTTGATTATTCGCACTGAAGAAAGTTGATGATTATTTCGCAAGAGAGGGTAGAACAGTTGGTATGGTGCGAGAATATGCAATAGGCATGTCAAGGGTTCAAATCTCATTTCTCACACTTCTTTTTGCTGCGCGAAATTCATACATTTCAAGGCATTTATTCACTTCCTTAATAACAACAGCGACTCACATGAAAGATAAGTACCACTTCCTTGAACACTTTACTTTATACTAAGAACGAATAAAAAGATTTTTGATTTGATTTACAAAAAGCGATTCAATCGCAAGATTATAAAGATTACTAAGATTTCAAGAGTACAAAGACTTCAAAATTACAAAGATTTCGAGATTTCAAAATTACAGAAAACCGAGAAAATTCAATTTATATATTTCTCTAGAATATCTCTTTTACAGAAAATAAAAGATTTTTGATTTGATTTACAAAACGCGTTACAATCGCAGAATTATAAAGATTTCACAACAACAAAGATTTCAGAATTACAATGTATTAGAACTTCTCTTGAATATTTACTTTGCTTCAAATGATATGATATTATGAGAATGAATGAAAGAAATGACAGAAATGAAAGAATGAATGAAAGAAATGACAGAAATGAAAGAATGAGTGAAAGAAGTGACAGAAATGAAGGAATGAATAAAAGGATGAATGAAAGAATGAAGACATGCGATAATTTCGCAGAGATAATAGAAATGCGATAATTTCACAGAAAATTATGACTTTAACAAAAGAAAGTCAAAGATTGAATGAACAAAGAAAAAAAGACAGAGGCAAACCTTCTATGGCGTACACCCTAGTTCGCGAATAAAATTTCGTAAGAGGCAAATGTAAGACTAAAGTGCGTCATAGAAGGGGGTACCTATTGCATGGCTCAGCGAAAAGGTTACACCGCCCCTGGAACCTGGGTCATGGAGATTTGGGGTAAATAAAGCCCATCTAGGAGAGGTACCTTGGATTTTCAACCTAAGCTTATGACTTAGGATGGACAACTGAGGGTCTCTTCTAAGGAGTCAGCATCTGATCAAGGCGCCGAAGTACACGGTTGAGCCAAGAGTGCCTGGGGCGTTTGAAGCGTCTCGGCCATTCTTGGCAAGTCTTGGCTTATGTTGCACTCGGCCTGAAGAAAACCCCACTTAGGGTACAGTCTCGTAACCATAAGCCATATAGGCAAAAGGGATAAGAGGTTGCGAAAACAAATGGTTGTTGTTAAGACCGGATGGGAGGAGCTAGCCTTGTATGGCAGAAGTACGTCTCCTTGAAGGGGCAACCAGGGGTAAGATAAGGGCGGCACCCTCCATTAGGGAGCTAATAAGTGTCTTAAGACGCAAATGTCATGAGGCTTTTTACTCACGGGAGTATCAAGGCTTGTCATATTTGTGCGACAATCCTGAAGAGGCAATAATACAAAAGAGAAGATAAAACGAGATCAATGGGTCATTGCATGCAAGTGTAAAGACGTCCTGCGATTTCGTCGGAAGACGGCAATGTCATGGGACTTTATTTTCGCAAGAATATTTAGACCTGTCATATTGTCGCAACAAAATTGACAAAAGAGAAAGTTAAGGCAAGATCAATGGGTTTCTGCATGAAAGTGTAGAGACGTCCTGCGATTTTGTCGCAATGACAAGAGGTGGCACAATAAGACCTTTAACTAGCAAGGCAAAATAAGACCACATAATAAAATGAGTAAGCAAATAAGCTTGCGAAAATGATTATATGTAAACAAATAAGTTTGCGAATATATACATGGAAATGAGTCTGAGACAGCGAAAATAACAAATAAGTATTATTCAGAATCTCTCAGTATTTAATCTCTCAGGAGTGTTATTCAGAATCTCTCAGGAGTATTATTCAGAAACTCTCAGGAGTATTATTCATAATTTCGCAGAAGTATTCATAACTTCGCAGAATGTGTCAAAATTTCGCAGAATGTGATTATTTCGCAGGATGTAATTATTTCGCTCGATTATAAGAAAAATTACAAGAAACTTGAAGAGATTATACTATCGCATGAGCACAAAACATGAGACAGAGGCAAGATAAGAATGAAGAAACAACTCGCTCATTCAACACTTTCTCAAGGATTCTACCCTCACAGATAAAGAACAGAGGCAACTACGGATTACCAAGAAAACATTTTATGTTCTTTATCTTCTCGGCAAGAATCATTTCCAAAGTGGACGTTCACTAATGAACAACAAGAATCCTCACCAAAAATGGAGTAATAATTTCGCATGAATAGAGGCAATACTTATTATTCTCATTCAAAGACGGATACTTCTTATATTTCGAGGATTGAGTACTTCTTATACTTCTTCAAGGATAATTCATACTTTGCATACTTCAAAAGATGATACTTCTAATTACTTCTCAAGTTTTCGGAACTTCACAAAAGAATAGAGGCAAGTACGTATTTTTCAAGTCCAGTATTCTTTCGCTCGTTCCTTCATCAACAAAGATCAAAGACTACTACAACAACAAATTTTTTCTTAAAGATCGCTCTTCAAGCAGTATTCAAGAAAAAAGAGGCAAGATGTAGGATTCAAATACCGCACAACATATTTTCTTAGCGTGCGAGATTCAATTATTTCCTTAACTTGCGAGAATGTAGCAGAGATTGCGAGAATGATTGAGAGAGAGAGCCTGCGAAATTATAAAGAGAGTCTGAGAGAACGTAGCAGGGGATCCGAAAATGAAGGGGAATATGAGCTGTACTCCACTATGTATGAGCTGTCATCCACTATGTAAACACCTATATAAAGAGGAGAGCAGGAGAGAGAAAATGAGGGACAATTTTGTAAGAGAGAGAGGATACACTTTTGTAGAGAGAGACTTTAATTTCTTTACCATCTTCTTCCTCCAGAATAGATCTAGAACTCTACCAAATATCCATTAATGGAGATTCTAAATGTAATACTTATGTAAATTCAACAATCACAGTGAAGAACCATGGATGTAGATCACATTGATCGAACCATGTAAAAAATCCTTGTGTCCATTTTATAATTTTAGCACTTTAATCTTTATTTTGATTATGAAATATGTTTAGATCTAGAAAATATTACATGGGGTGTGTTGTGGGATTTCATGCAACTACAAGTTTCACCATAAAACCTCTCACAAAAACATGATACTGCAACCTTGTCATACGTAATGACGGAGTTCTCAACAACAACATACAAAACTTGACTTTTAAAAAATCTCTCAAACCCTTGCACATTCACCTTCTAGCGGCCATTTTGACATTTTTACATATGAAGATTGGCTTCTAAAAAGACGTGTGGCATTCTTACGATCCTACAAAAGAGAAACGAATAAAAATCATAAATAAGAAACTTAATATCAACAAATCATATGAAAATTAAAGTTTCGATTGTTACGATTGTCTCATAGATGGTACTAGCCTAGGTGCTCTTATATCCAAATAGAACTTCGCAGCCATCTTTAGGTTCTCCTCTAGCTTTCCCACCATGAAGACGTTCCAACTACAAATGTTGGGCGGGAATGTGTCTCGCACTGGGTGCATTTGGACCTGACTTCTTCTTCTTAGCATGTACAGCCGACTGCTGCTGCGGCTCCTCCTCCTCATCATCATCACCACCACCATCACCTTTACCATCATCACCATCATCATCCTTCTCATCACCACTACCACCACCATTTTCATCCTCCTCCTCATCATCATCATCCTCCTCATCATCATCCTCCTCCCCATCATCCTCTCATCACCAATACCACCACCATTTCCATCCTCCTCCTCCTCCTCCTCATCATTACCTTCATCCTCCTCCTCCTCAATATCCAAATCCTCCTTACTATCACCACGACCAGAACCACCGTTACCATCATTAACATCATCATCATCATCAACAACAACATATTCACCTCCCATAGGAATTTCTTATTGTTCTTCTTCCTCATCGCTTCCAGAAGCAGACAACAAGAGAGGATGAAGTCGACAAATCCGAAGACTCATTACCTTTATCTATGGGTTCATGATAGGGTGTAGAATACACCCTATTTATTATCTATTGGTTATGCTTTCTTTGATATTTTCTAGTAAATTATGTATTTTACGCGTGTTTTTGAGTTATTAGGTACTTTGGAGTCGCACGGACGAAAAGATGGAGAAATCACCCAATTGGAGTAAAAAGGGAAAAATTATTATTTCATGGGCGAACACTATCCGGAGCCCAGTCAAGGTTAAGGGGCTGCCAACAAGGATGGCCCTTATCTGGGACTAGGGGTTGGCTGAATCCAATTATTACAACCCTAGATCGAGAGTCTCTTTCTCTCATTCATTTCATTCACCTGAAACAGAATTTGAGAAATTAAGCCAGCAGCCTCTGTTACTGAAACCGAGAGATATAGAGAAATTGATCAGAATCGAGACAAAGAAGAAGTGAAGAACTTTGTCGATTTGATGAATCATAGGATAGCAATGGAGATTTTACAGTGGATGAGTAATTGGTTCGGTTTAGGGTTCACTGGTTGAGTGTAATGGATCTGTGAATTAACAAGACAGAGTTCGATGAGAGTTTGAAGATGAAGGTGATTTGCTGCTGCCGTTGGTATTGAACTGAAGAATCGATGAAGATTGAAACGGAGCTGTCTCTGTTGTTGTTGATTGAGCAGATGGGTTTAATTCTGATGATGTTTTTTGCTGAATTCATCTTTAAGAGCAAGGAATTAAAGGAATCGAAGTTAGGGTTTCTGTTGAATAAGAAGATGGGTCTGGTGGAAATCAGAACCTGAGACGAGAAGGGAATTGGATTGGCTCGAATCTCAAATGGGTTTGATATTGAGATGAAGGTGGTCTGTTGTTGGTTGTAACGAGATAGAGAAATGGATGAGCAGAGAGAAGGAAAGGGCAATTGATGCTGATGGGTCATCACAGAAGTCTGGTTGAGCTCGTGGGATTGATGCTGGCAGAGATGATGATTATCATGGAGTGATGCGGATGTGGAGTTTGTTGGTCTCTGCAACAGCCTGAGGTTGCAGCTGAGATGGAGTTATTAGTGTCTCTGTAGTGGTCTGTTGCTTGAGGAGATGATGAACAGTTCAAATGGTTTGAACTGAGAATGTAGGAGATTCAGGTGCAGATGATATATGCAATGGAATGAGAGTTGAGTTGTAACTGCAGGAAGGAGTGGACTGGAAATTGCAGGTTAAGTAGATGTGGCTTTGAGCTGAAATTACAAGCAAATATCAACTGAAGTGGAATTGGTTTGATGATGGTGAAAGAGGCAGCAGAAATTGGTGTTGTAGGGGATGTGACTGAATCTGAAGTTGCAGTACAGGAGCTGCAGTCAAATGGCATGAATGGTAATTACAAGACTGAGACAGAAATGGTCATTGTTGTGGTGGGATGATGTTGAAGTTACTAGCGGAGCTGTAATGATGTTTACTAGAAGTTGTGTAGCATGGCATTGCAGGTGCAATTGTAGGACATGAAATGAAGTGTGGCTGTGAAGTTGAGCTACAGATGATGGAATTGACAGGGTTGAATGGTTTGAGTTTGAATTATAAGAGAAGCAATGTTGCTGTGAATAGTGGCAATGAGATAGAGAAGAAGTTGCAGTTGGTAATTTGAATTGTGTGTGAACGCATGAGCTGAAGGTTATAAAACAAGATATTGCAAGAAGATGGTGCAACATACAGGGCCATCATGGTTGTATTGTACTGCTGATGCACAATGATAGTGCAGCACAGCTCTGGCATGTGCAATGGTCTGTGTAGGATCAGAATATCGCGACATCAATACTTCGCGAGATTAATAAATGACGACATTGTGAGGGAGTCGCAGGGAAGTAAAATGAATGACGCAATGAATGACGACAGCCAAAAACATGAGAAAGATGTGAAGACTCAGCGAAATTTAGGAGTGTCGCGAGAATTGATACATGTATACTTGCGATATTTCGCAAGATATTCCCGAAAATAAAGGACAAACTTAGTCTGTCATCCACTCGTGTACTATCCTATATAAAGGGTTGAATAAATCTGTTGTGGGGAGAGTTCTTTTTTGAATGGTTAAGCAAGTCATTAGGAGAGAGAAAGTTTTAGAGTGATTGTAATTCTATAACTCATTTCTATTTCATATTGTAAAGATGCAAGTATTCAATCAATAGGAATCATAACCATTCATCTTAAAATGTCTTAATTGTGTATATTCTAGTGAGGGGTGTAGTGTAGGATTTCCTGCAACTACATAATGGCACTAGAAACATGGATTGATTGAAGATAAGAGATTGGATATTGTCACTAAAACGGTAAAAATTAAGAGTATGATGGATAAATTGAAGAAAATTAGAATCAGAGAGGGTAATGAAGAATTGGAATGTAATATGATTTCAAAATCAATGGTTAATGAATTTCATGAAAGTATTAAAGGGAGAATACATAAAAGAGATTTTGAAGGAAAGAAAATTATAACAGCAAAGGAGGTGTTACCCTTGAAAGAATGGGAAAAACAGAGAATTATATTCACGGCAACAGAGATGTCAGGAGAGAACTTAAATCACACATCTCCACTAGTAATTACGATAAGTGCCAGCAAAGAAGAAGGAAAATTAACAAAAACAATGGAAGAATGGGCAATAAGTAGAACTTTAGTGGATACAGGGAGTTCAGTGAATATAATGTTTTATCATGCATATAAAAAATTGGGGTACAAAGATGAAGAAATGACTTCCGCAACATGTCATATCTATGGTTTCGGCAAATCAATAACAAAACCTAAAGGGGAAATAAAAATACGAATTTTGTTGGGAGAAATTGAAAAAAATGTGACGTTATGCGTAGTAGATATGGAATCACCATATAACATGTTGTTGGGAAGGCCATGGATACACGCAATAAAAGCTGTAGCATCAACATTTCATCAATGTGTCAGATTTCCTATGCCGAGTGGAATTGGCGAAATCAGAGGAGATACCGATAAAGGAAGAATGTATCATCAAATCGAAGTAAAACATTATGAAGAACGGGTGAAGAGGCGAAAAGATCGCAAGAAGATGGCAAAAGCAAAAAAGGAAGAAGAATTTAGAACATATATGATAAGAGCGGAAGAAGGAAAAGGAATATGTGGTGAAGAGAGTGCTCTCGCAAAGGAAATAAGAGGACCAACGCCCATGGGAGAAACGAAGGCTAGTTACATTGCGGCAGAACCAACAAAGGAAGTGAATATTGGAACTGAAGAAGAACACAAGATGTTAAAAATTGGAACTAAAATGGAGGCAGATGAAGAAAGAAAGACCGTTGATTTATTGCGAGATTATAAAGATATCTTCGCATGGGATATGGATGAGATGCCTGGAATAGATCCATCTGTAGCGTGTCATAAATTAGAGATTGATAAAAATGCCAGACCATTCAAACAAAGAATTAGAAAAATCGCTACAGGATATCATCCTCAAATAGAAGAAGAGTTGCAGAAGATGCTTGATGCTGGCATTATTAGGCAAGCAAAATACCCCGAATGGATAGCGAATATGGTCGTAGTTCCGAAAAAGAAAAAAGGAATAAGAATTTGCATAGATTTCACCGATTTAAACAAAGCTTGTCCAAAAGATAGTTTTCCCTTGCCAGATATTCCGCAGATGGTTGAATCAATGAATAGGAAATGAAAGGATATCTTCCCTGGATGGATATAAGGGATACAATCAAATCCCTCTCGCCGAAGAAGACCAAGAACATACTGCCTTTTTCGCTCCAAGAGGATTATACTGTTACACAAAAATGCCATTCGGACTGCGAAATGCCGGTGCAACGTATCAAAGGATGGTGGAGAAAGTGTTCGAACAATGGATACATAAAACATTAGAGGTATATGTGGATGACATGTTAATAAAAAACAAAGAAGCAAAAGATCATGTGCGAGATTTGAAGGAAATTTTCGAACAAATGAGACATTTCAACATCAAAGTAAATCTAGAAAAATGTACCTTTGGAGTGGCATCTGGAAAATTTTTAGGATACATTGTATCAAAAGAAGGAATACAAGTTGATCCGGAGAAGGTACAAGCGATTCGAGACATGCCAACGCCAAAGAATAAAGAAAAGATGTGCAAAAGTTAAATGGATTATTAGCTTCGCTAGGAAGATTCATCTCGAGATCATCTGATAAGTGCAAACATTTTTTCAACATACTTAAAAATGGAACAAAATTTAGGTGGACGGATGAGTGTGAAAAGGCATTGCAAGGAATAAAAGAACATATAATGGATATATCAATATTACAAAAAGCAGAAGACGGGGAGGAATTACTAAGTTACCTCGCGACAACCTCGCATGCACTAAGCGCGGTATTATTGCGAATGGACGCAGGGTGGAAAAACCAATCTATTACATCAAAGAAAACATTCAATGTCACAGAGAAAAACTACTCAAAAATTGAAAAATTAATTTTGGCATTAGTTTACGCGACGTTTAAACTTCGCATCTATTTTGAAGCGCACACGGTAAAGGTAATGACAAAAGTACCAATTGAGTCAGTAATGAAAAATTCAAAAAGATCAGGAAGGGTTGAAAGATGGAATGCTCTAGTAAGTCATTGCAAACTCAAATATGAAGTGTTATCCTCACCAAAATCGCAAGTTGTAGCAGACTTTTTAGCAGAATTCCCATTGGAAGAAGATGAGGCAGTGGAAGAAATGATGGATATAAAAGAAGAACATGGAAATCCAAGGGATTTATTAACGAGCCAAATAGATGGGAAATATTGGTAGATGGATCGTCAAATGGAGAAGGTAACGGAATTGGGATCATTATAATTTCGCCGAAGGCAATAAAATGGCTTTCTCTTTCGATTGGAGTTTGCATCTACTAACAATGAAACAGTATGAAGCTATAATACATGCTTTGCGATTTGCAATAGAAATGAAGTTGGAGAATGTAAGAATTACCAAAGTGATTCTCGATTAGCTATTCGCGATAAACGAAGAGTATACTACAAATGAAGCATCCTTGAAAAAGTACAAAAAGCTTGTTGACGAATTGTCAGCGAAGATACCAAAAATAAAGTGGAGACACATATCAAGAAAAGACAATAGACTCGCAGATGCTTTTGCTTTTATATCAAGTATGATGACAGATCCATCTGCGAGATGCATAAAAATACAGACACTTCAATCACCATCAATCAACAAAGAGGAAGAGGAAGAAACAGAAGTAATGCTCATAGAAGAGGAAGCACAAAGATCCCATTGCGAGGATTGGAGGACAGAACTTCATGCTTATCTAATGAAAGGAGAAACACCAAGAAATAGATTAGAAATGCATAAATTAAAAAGCCGTGCAACAAATTATGAATTAAGAGACGGAGTATTGTACCGAAGATCCTTTAATGGACCTTCACTCAGATGTTTAACACGAAAGGAAGGAGAAGAAGTGTTAAAAATGCTACACAGTGGGGATGCTGGCAATCATAGTGGCGGAAGATCTTTAGCACATAAGGCGAAAATGCAAGGCTATTATTGGCCATATATGCATGAAGATGCGAAACAAATATCAAGACGTTGCGAAGATTGTCAAAGACACGGAAAGAAAATACATGCACCAGGTGCGCCGTTAACCTCTTCAACAAGTGTATGGCCTTTTGGAAAGTGGGGATTAGACATTGTAGGACCATTTTTACCAGGTACAGGACAAAGGAGATATTTGATTGTCGCAACAGATTATTTCACAAAGTGGGCAGAAGTAAAAGCGGTACAACACATTCGCGACAAAGATATTTTTACTTTCATATTCGAAAACATAATATGCAGATTTGGAATTCCAAAGACAGTTGGTATCTGACAATGGGAAACAGTTTGAGGGACAAAATATAGAATTATTGCTTAATGCATTTCAAATAAAATGTGGTAAATCAACTCCTTTATACCCGCAGCCAATGGACAGCGAAGCAAACAAATAAAACAATCGTTGATATATTGAAGAAAAAACTAGAAGGGCATAATAAGGCATGGTGTGAGCAAGTGCATAATGCGGTATGGGCTTATAATACAACAAGGCGAGAAGCTACGGGGATGTCACCGTTTTGTCTAACCTATGGTGTTGAAGCTGTACTTCCGACAGAGGTTATTATTCCAACAACAAAGAGAGAAGCTTGGGAGAAAAATCTTAGTGCGGGTAACATTTTAGTTAAATTAGATGAGTTGGAAGAAAATAGAGAAAGAGCACTACAGCATATGGAGAATTATCAGCGAAGATTGGCCAGAGAATATAACAAACGTGTCAAAACACGCGAGTTTCAACCAGGTGATATGATGTTGCGAGAAACACCAATATATCAGCGAGAAAGTGGTGGCAAGTTAGCAAAAAAATGGGATGGACCTTATATCATCAAGGAGATAGTTGGAACAGGGGTATATAGATTAATGGATCCAAAAGGCAACGATGTGGGCCAGAGATTGGGTAGACCATGGAATAGATTATATCTCAAGAAATATTACCCATAGAAGATGGAAAAGAAAGAATAAATTATGAAATGTTAAATGAATGCAATGGTATGAAATGTTCCTGCGACAGAGATATTGCGAAATTAAGAAAGAATGTGCGAATATCTCGCAAATGAATTGACAAATATTAACCAAAAATGAATGATTGAACGAATTGACAGAAATGAATGAGTGAGTGAATGGGACGAACCTTTATGGCGTACACCCTAGTTCGCGAATGATATTTCGCAAGAGGCAAATGTAAGACCTAAAGTGCGTCATATAAGGGGTATCTCTTGACATGGCTCGGGAAAAGGTTACACCGCTCCCGGAACTCCGAGTCATGGAGATTTGGGGCCCATGAAAGCCTATCCGGAGAGATACCTTGGATTTCCAACTATATATATAAGGTTATACCCTGGTTGGACGCCCGAGGGTCTCTTCCAAGGAGTCAGTGTATGCTCAAGGCGCCGAGGTACACGGTTGAGCCAAGAGTGCCCGGGACATTTGAAGTGTCTCGGCCATTCTTGGCAAGTCTTGGCACATGCTGCACTCGGCCCGAAGAAAACTCCACTTAGGGTGCAGTCTCGTAACCATAAACCCTATAGGTATAAGGGATAAGAGGCTTCGAAAACAACTGGTTGTTGTTAAGACCGGATGGGAGGAGCTAGTCTTGTATGGCCGATGTACGCCTCCTTGAAGGGGCAACCAGGGAGATGATAAGGGCGGCACCCTCCATTAGGGAGCTGATAAGTGTCACAAGACGGCAATGTCATGGGGCTTTATATTCGCAAGAACATTTAGGCTTGTCATATTGTCGCAAATGAAATATCCTGCAGAGGCAAAAATACTAAAGAAATGATAAGACAAGATCCATGGGTCATTACATGAAAGTGTAAGGACGTCCTGCGATCTTGTCGCAAGACGTCAATGTCATGGGATTTTATGTTCGCAAGAATATTTAGACCTGTCATATTGATGCAAAATGAGGGGTGGAAAAATAAGACCTTTAACTAGGAAGGCAAAATAAGACCACACAAAAACAATGATAAGGCAAGATCAATGGGTCAATACATGAAAATGTAAAGACACCTGCGATCTTGTCGCAACAGTGAATTTCAAAGATAAATGAAGATAATAGAATAGCAATCATTAAATACCAAAAATTATACTTGTTGAAAGAAAGAAGAGTAACGCAGAGGCAGTACATACATCAAAAAAGATGACTGAAGTACATAAAGAAACAATAGCACGAGAAGGAAGATTACAAGAGAAAATCATCTCTCAAATAGTAGCTTTTTCACCGTAAGGAGATCTTTGGGTTTTCTTCGGCAACTTTATCTATATTTTCGCTAATTAATATATTTCCAGCAGATTCTTCTTCTTCATTTGCGACATCATCGTTGACAGTTTTATTGGGAGAGACAGTTTCTTCATTTTCGAGTTCTTCGCCAGTATTATAATCATAATCGCTATTAGGAGGATTAGGAACTTCATCATCACTTACTTCCAGAGGTTCAACAGACACGGGATCAAGAGATTTAGATAGTAAAACATTATTCACAAGAACTTCACTCTAAGATGAAATTGACGAAGGAGTGCTTTCTGCTGATTTTTACTCTCTATATCTTTACAGATCACGCATATAGTCGAATTTTCTTTCTCGCCTCTATCGCGAGAACGTGCAAGAGAAGCAAGTGAGTATTCCATTCTCTTTGCGAATTTTTGAGTAGTCGATTTCAAAGCGAAGAATGGAGGAGTGAAGTTTTTCTCGGACTACGCAAAACAAAAAGTAAAAGGAATTATACAAACAAAAATATGAAGGCTTGATAAAGAAAGAATAGATGAGGCAAGTCAACTTCTATGACTACCTTCCTTCGCGAGGTAAGATGTTGGATTAGAGCCGAACAACTATTCTCCAAATGATCCATGGCATTGTCAAAATTATCTCCAATTAAACCTTTCAGACGTGATCGCCAACTTTTTTCGTTGGAAACAAGTAAGGCATTTTCTTTTATAAGGGAAGAGTTGGACTTTTCTAGTTCGGAATATTGATCCTTGAATTGGTTTATTTCACACTTAAATTTATTCTACCCTGAATCGCCTTTATCCTTCTCGGCAAATAACTTCTTCCAGTTGATTTCTCAAACAAAGAGATTGTTCTTGCTTTTTACATAATTTTTGACAAATATCATTCGTTTGCGAGTAAATCGCCACCTTGTTTAACAGAGTTCGCTTCTCTTGAGAAAGAGTTCCATTCTCATCCGATAAAGTTTCCAACTCCAAATTAGCTTTAGTCAAAGAGTAAGACAAAGCGAGATAAGTCATTACTTAATGAATCTTGTTTCGAGCTAAATCAACATTTTCTTTAGAAAGATTATCTATTTGATCAACAGAATATGTATGAAGATTATCTAATTGATTATATTGCTCCATCCAAGCATCTCTATCAACTCGAACTTCTTCAACAGTAGATTCCAACTGATATATCTCCATTTTTCGTTTCTGGTTTAAAGCTTGAAGGGCGAACAAGGGCTTGAGTTTTTTTTTTTTAATTAAAAAAAAAATGGACAATACAGAGGCAAGAGTTTACCTTTTAGTTCTTCATTCTTCTTGCGAAGATTATCACGATCCAGCGAAATATTTTGAAGTTTTTGATTCTCAAGATGGAGAATATTACATTTTGCAGTCATGGCTTGGAGATCATTCTTCAAAGTGTTAATTTCTTGCTCCAAGGATGTTTGCGAAATTCTATCAGGACCAAGGTGTTTGCTCAAAATCTCGCAAATATCAGATTTGATAGGATCGACAGAAGTCTTCTTAGCATCGTTCACAATATCTGATAGGACTTTGAAGGCCACATCTATTCCTTCTAAATTTTCTTTAGTAAGAGGGATTTGCTCAGAAAAGGGAGTAATAGTGATAGAAGAAGGAAGAGATGAATCATCTTTTGTTAAAGGAATATCACGAGAAGAAGAAATCTCGTGAGGGTTAATGACTGGAGGAATGGTAGAGGCATTAACAATGGAAGAAGAAATAGGCTCATTCGCAATGGGACCGACCAAGTATGAGGGAGTTGATCTATGAGAAATTCAGGCATAGAAATGTTATCTTTGGAAGAAACAGTAGGGATCTCTTGCGAAGATGTCGCAGTAGGAGTTGTAAGTTTGAATGTAGGAAAAGTGACAGAAGGCGCAACGGGTTTAGAAGGGCGAGGCTTCTTGGGGGGACTTATCAGCATTTTTGTCATCCTGCGAATTACAAGCTAAATAAGAAACAGAGGCAACAATATTGTTATTAAAAAATAAGTGTTTCTTAAATACCTTGTTACTCGCAGGCTTTCTTTTAGAAGCAGTGGACTTCGATTGCGAGCCTAGGGAGATATTGGGATTCACAATGGTGAACTTGGTGCTAGGTTTGTTCTTGCTAAAACAAAAATGGCAGAGGAGTCGTTAAAAGAAGAACAGATATCAAGATAAAACAACTTCAATAAGAGAGATCAATCACAAAATGATCAAATTCAGCAAAATTAACAAACCTTGATGCCATAGAAACAGTAGCAGAAAAATAATAGCGGGAAAATGATGAAGAAGATGATGAAGAAAAGCAGCAAAAAATAGTTGCAGACAATGAAGAAGACGAAGTAAAAGAAAAGAAATGTTTTCACAAGGAATCCTCCTTTAAATAGACGAGAAAAGAGTAACCGGATAACATTAAATGTGCCGGTAAAAAGGGAAATTTTAGATACGTGTAAACAGTCATTCATGAATTCACGGAATCTTGTTGGTAGGCCTCGAAATGATGTTTATATTATGGCCTACGGTGATAACCGCAAGTGCACGGCGTCTATCGGAGACGCGGCAAGTACGGGTTGAACCACAGAGACATGGGTGTGCTATGTGTGATCTAGGGGCTTCTTCAACTGAATTCAAGTAAGGTAATGTGACAACAGGGTTTTGGTTGCCGATACGGCTAAGATGAAATGTAGTGACTTTAAGCTAAGGCGAAAGGTAGATTGTAAACGGAAGCGAGCACTAGGGTGTCGAATCCATCACCTAATCTCCGCTAAGGCATTTCAAGTTTGATGAAGTTCTCGTCCCTTGAAATGGCAAATTTGCCATTTATCCAGGGTCTCACTGGATGGTTATTATCAACTAAGGCAATGAACTAATCCCTAGTATTAGTTGTCTTGTCATAGTACAACTAATCACAGATCGAGTTTCACTACTGAGATGATTCAGCCTATCCTAAATTGGGTATTCTAATCACAATTAGAGTATCTCTCCCAAGCACTAGTTGTCTTCTCAGGGCACAAATAGTCTGAGGATCAATAGCATTCAATGAAGCATGAATTGTAACACAATAACATAGAATTTATCCAACTACAAAGGCATACATGGCATACTCTGTGAAGGTAAAATGCTAAGTGTTTAAGATTATATTTACCCTAACCAATACAGCACAATCAAGAACAAATCAAAATATGAACCACACTCATCAAATGATTATGGATTTCATCTAACCCTAGCAATAAAACTCAGAACATGGTTAAGATACAAAATAATTACAAATTGACCTAATTGATACACTGGCTAACCCAGGCATAAGCAAAAATAACTTCTACATCATCTATTTATACATGCAACATGACTCCCAAAACCTAATTCTTTTAAAAATAGAAATTACACAAAAATCTCTCACCCATACTCTCTGCATCGGTTGTTGGCTCTGCTCATGCTTCTCTGACCTCTGAATCGACCATGCACAATGGGTTTGGTGAAACCCTAGTTTTAGTTTTCTCTAAGTTAGCCTCTAGGGTAGAAGCTAAGTGAGAGAAAACTAAACCTAGAGAAATGGTGCGGCTGCTGGAGTTGTTGTTGCGGCTGACAGAGATGGAGTGGTGGTGCGGCTAGTGTCAGGGAGTGATGGAGGTGGTGATGATGGTCTCTGAATCGGGTAAGGGAGGAGAAGGTGAGGGTAAGGGATTTGCAGAGAAGAAAGAGAAGATGGAGAAGAGAAATGATAGAGTTGCTCGATGGGTATAGGGTATGGGTGCTTTGCTGTGAGGCATGAATAGCGAGAGCTGAAGGAACAGGCGGAGCGAGCGTCGGATCTTGGGAGACATCAATCTCACGGCTCAGGATATAAGAAGTTTTGGTGTAGAGCGGGAGTATCAAGAGATGATGTGTAGGAGCTGGAGCGAGCGTTGGATGGAGCTGATAGAGATCTGAACGGCTCAGGAATGATGGACTCGGATTCGGGTCACGGGTCGGAGATGGATAGCTTGGGCCCATGTCTTGTAGATGAGTTTCTACTTGTTGGGTTGCAACTGTTGCGCGCGCGGGCTTCGGCTTTCTGCTCCATAGATGCTCGACTCCAATTCTTCGCTCTTTTGGCTCCTCGATTTCTTCGGACTTTATTTATTACCTAAAAACACAAAATTAATTAATACAAATATTTATTCTTGAAAACAAAGAAAACACGAAAACACGAGAATTTGGGATAATATCTCGATTTCTAAGCGCAAAAGATGAGTAAAAAGCCAATAAAAAGGTGTATAAATATGCACTATTTGGCACTCATCAAATACCCCCAAACCTGAATTTTACTTGTCCACATGTGAAACGAAATTAAGAAATCCTAACTATACCCCGTCGCAGTCTCTCGAATGCATTTAGCGTATGCACTAAGCCTTTAAACCCCTAGGTGTCCCTAGTGGACGAGTTGTAGTCTCGTGAGGGTTTACAAGAGGTGTACCCACAAAACCTTCTCCAACTTCGAGTGTAAAAGAGTCTCAAGCCTCCAAGAAGCTATGAGGACATAGAGTTTCGCATGCTAGTAATGTGAAGTTAGAACTACCAAAGAACGCATTCTCATCCTTAAGTGTTGAGCGAGAAGTAACCATACCATATGAAAGAATTCGGATTCGATTGTGATCATAAGCCTCGACTTCGCCTCACTATTAGGGTTTTATGATAATTGCACTCAAAAAGATCGCTTTTTTAGTCTCTCATGTGTGCAGCAGGAATAAAGAGAGAAATCCTGCACACGTTGTAGGTAAGAAGGATAACCTTCCGAAATAAAATCTGGAGACTCCACGAGGTGTGGACAAAAAGAATCTTTTCTGATGATCTCTAAGAAAGGAAATCAACCATTAGCAAGGGGTGGGAGTACTCACTCACTTCTCACCCGATCGGCAATTAATATCACTCTCTCATAAGAACCATAGAAACGTCTTCAATCTTCGGTCTTCAACTGTTGATGACGAACTTCTCAACTTTACAAAAACTTGATTTTTTTTTTTTTTTTAAGTATATGAAATGAAAAATAATAATACAACACACAAATTTTTTTTTTTGGTTACAATAAAACGATAAACTCAATTTTTTCACAAACTTCATTAATTCTCATCCTATTTTCTTTTCTTTGTTTTGTTGCATATAAACCTTGGACTATATCAACTTTTCTTTCAATATTCTGATGCTGCTCCGTTTGTTGACGATGATGTGTTTCTATGGGTCTTGCTGATTGAGAGAGAGAGTGATGCTAACTGCAAATCGATATTTAGAAGGAGTTTTCATCTCTAGACATCACCCTCATGATTGACAAAAACTAGCACTCAAGAGATCAAAAGTAGTGCTGAAAGTGGTGCGAAGTTTGGTAGCTCACCATTCCTACCCGGAATTGATGTACGGTGACACACACTCTAACAGCTTTTCTAGAAAGTTGCAAAAAATTGAAGGTTGGTGCCTCACTTGATGTAAAATGGGTAGTCTCCACTATGGGTGATCACAATTCTACTACCGAATATCTAAACAAAGACCTAATTCGCTCTCCGGTATGGTTAAATCCAATTTTAACGCTCTAATCAACTAAGAAACCCGATTGTGTTCTCCTAAGTACTTCCAGGTTCTGTTATTTCGGTCAGAATCTCTATGTAAACATAGCTAGAAGCATGCTAGTGACTCTAAAATCTCTAAAAGTTGGAGGTTTTTACAAAAAGAAAGTTTTTTTTTTTTTTTTTTTTTTTTTTGAAAATAAAAGATTAAAAAGACTAAAAACTCTAAATGCAAATGCACCCCAAACCTAAATCGAACATTGTCCTCAATGTGTCAACAGATAGGAAAAATTAAACAGTCACATACCATGAGAACTATGTTGATAAGAGAAAAGGGAAGAGATTACCGGTATGTCGGTGGGAGCAAGGTTGAGCTTCATTAGTCAAGGCTAGAATCCAACATTCTCAATGGAGGTCATATCGGATTAGCATAATATATGCACAAGAAGACTCAACCGATTCAAGAAAAGAAAATTTAACAAGTCCTACTGGATATATACAATGAAAATTCACCATAAACCAACAGTCTAAAGAGTTGAGGATCAACCCAATAGAAAATATGTACACACATTAACAGCCTTACACAAATATAATATGAGAGTGCAAGTAAGACTGTGTATGTGAATGAGCTTCCCCCAAACCTAAACTTGTGAACGGGTGTGTTTGGGAGCACAAAATCTTGCAATTTTAACGGTACATCATGCAAAAGGTCTAACTCAAAATGAGTTTTGCTAAGAACAAAGACATACACATTCCAACTGTGGCTTCTTAAAAGTGTTATACTTTGATGCAAAATAGTCCAAGAGGACTTGGGAAGCACAAAGTTCTAGGCCTAGATTAGGCATTTTCAGAAAAGTTGGTTTTGCAATTTTGTTACAAACTACACCTAGGTTTGGTGTAGGAGTTTCAATTTGTGACTCAGGAGAGAGGTTAGGTGCATCTAAGTTGTTCTCATTTATAAAATCATTTGCACCATCACACATTTTCCTAAAGTCGGAAGAAGGTAAATCATGTTCATTTTCACATGACAATTCATCAATTTCCATGTCAATTTCATCAGAGGAGGCAACATATTGTGACATGGGAAGGGAATCAGACACAACAATAATATCATGATCCAAAAGAACATTAGTGTCAACAGAAGATTCATCCTTTCTTAAGTCACAAACAAGTTGTGTAGCATGCTCACATTCACTGAAGAATTTCACAAATCCAAGCTCAGAGTTAATATCACATATATGAATGTTAGAAGAAGTATCATTCATAGGGTTCACAGAAGAGACGCCTAACGTCTCTGAACCAAAAGATTCCATCATATTTTCTGTATATACATGCTCTTCTAACATATCATATTCATCATCATCATCATCATAGCAAAAGTCCATCTCTCCATTCAAAATTGTAGCATTTTCAGTGTACTCATCTACCTCTAGATTAGGTTCATATTCCGTGTTAGTTGCATGGGTAGGACTAGAAACACTATTTCTATAATTGTCAGGAATAACAAACATCCTATCATAATATTCCTTCCAATCTTCATTTTGTAACTCAATCAGGTTCCTTTGAAGAATCATAGTGAGTTGTTCTATTGAAGGAGAGTCTTTACTAGTGGGTATGCATGCTTCGTATGTATATGCAGTGCATGGTTGTGCATGAGGTTCACTAGACATGTTGCTATATAGATGGTCATGCATTGCATTCAGTTCAAACCTAGCATTGTTTTGTTCTATGAGGTTTTCCATTGAGTGCATACATGGGTTCATTGGAGGATAGAATTGCTCATCCTCCCATGGTGGTTGATGATACATGTGGTCATAATGATTAGGGTATGAATATTCAAGGTCAGGGCCCTGAGAAGGTGCATAATATTCCCTAAAATCACTATGGTCTGTGGGGAGTTCATATTGTGAAACATGCCCGTAAGCAAGCTCTCTAAATGATTTGTTTGTATCCCCAGTTGCAGACCAAAATCCTGACATGATTTAGTACTCAAATTGAACTCAAAGCCCAGTTTGAAGTGGACTAAGTTTGGTTTTAGTGGGATTGGTTTGGTTTATTGGGTTTCATTTGGTTTGTTGGGTTTTGGTTTGTTGTGGGCTTGTTGTTTGGTTTTTGTGGGAAGCCTAGTAGTTGTGTGCAACGCCTAAGTTCTTTGAGAAACACAACCCAAAGGTTATGGGAAGTGAGCTTAGTTATGTGTACAAATTAACCGGCTCACCGATGTGGGCTGAAAATTGGCAGAATGCAAAGCCCAGTGGGTGGGCTTCAGTTTGTGTGTACAGCCCAGCAGATGTGGGCTTAGTTTGTGTAGACAGCCCAACAGTTCAGCTGATATGGGCTTGGCTGTTAAGGGTTCAGCCCAGGTGTGATGGGTTTAGGTTATGTTCAGCCCAAGATATATGCTCAGCTTCTGCAGCTTAGGTTGAGCCCAATGGTTGGGGGCTTTAGCTGTTGAGGTGCAGGGTTTATTCTGTGCGAGATTGGCAAGTCTCTAGCACTGGCTGTGTGCACAGCTCTGGCAGGGCACAACTCCAATTGACAGCACAAGTTCACAGCACAAATTGGGTTGCCCAGAGCAAGGACAACACAAGAAAAGAGCAATGTGTGCACAACACATGACAGTTTACACAGAACACAAACTCACAGAAAGGGCATTTGATGCTAAGCACATGGGTCAAGCACAGATTAAGTGCACAGGAATCCAGCACTTCGCAACACAGCCTCACAGCTTCAGGGGGCTGGAGGGTTGCACAGGTCACTAGTTCTCACAGATGTATGCTCAAACACTACAGGGCAGATGGGGTTGGCTCACTTAGCTGCAGGGGTGGTTACCTAGCAAGGTAGCTAATCATGCAGGGTACCAGGGCAGCTAGTTTGCAACTTCATGCAATGAAAGTGATTCATTTAACGGGTCAAGCATAATCATCAATGCACGGATCGCTTTGATACACAAATCATTGTGATGACAGGTTCATGCAATAAGATCAAGGAAGTATTCACATGAGCATCATGACTAGCGGGGGCATGCTCGGGGCTTACAAAGCACAGGGCAATACAAGACTAACCTTAAGTCTCGTGCCTTTCCTTGTCTTTCTCCCTTTTGGCTTGTCTCACCGGTCATAGGCATAGCAGCTCAGCTTGTACCTGTTAGCTCGACAGAAAGGTTTAGTTCTCAGGATATGCACAGATGAAGCAAAGGAGCTATAATGCTACAACTGCAGAGCTTAGCACTCAGAACTCAGGGCTATGCTACAGGACTAAGCAACAGCTCAATGTCAAACTCAGTTCTCAGTGCTACAGAATATGCACTGAGGGTATCTTGGACTGAGAACTGAGCAATGACCAATGGATGAACAAAATGCAAATGCAATGAGCTAAAACTAAGAAGGGAAAAGAAAAACAGGAAGGTTACAGCTGAGTTAAACAAGAAAAGGAAAACTGAGTTACAATGAAGTAAAACACTGAATGATGGAAGCTAAGTTACAGATACAGATGAAAATGCACAGGGCTAATAACAATGCAAGGTCATACTAAGTTATGCTAATGCTAATCAATGCAAGACTACAATGCAAGATTACACAGATAGACAATTAACAAGCTAAAAGGAAATAAAATATGAAATGCAAAATGAACAACTAAGATGCAATGAACTCGAAACTAAGTTAACACTATGAAAAGCTAAGTTACATTATGATGCAAATGCATATATACAGGGGTAGTGAAGAAAAACAGTGAAACGAGCCAATGAACACAGGGCACGCGCCAAGTCCCCGGCAACGGCGCCAAAGACTTGGTAGGCCTCGAAATGATGTTTATATTATGGCCTACGGTGATAACCGCAAGTGCACGGCGTCTATCGGAGACGCGGCAAGTACGGGTCGAACCACAGAGACATGGGTGTGCTATGTGTGATCTAGGGGCTTCTTCAACTGAATTCAAGTAAGGTAATGTGACAACAGGGGTTTTGGTTGCCGATACGGCTAAGATGAAATGTAGTGACTTTAAGCTAAGGCAGAAAGGTAGATTGTAAACGGAAAGCGAGCACTAGGGTGTCGAATCCATCACCTAATCTCCGCTAAGGCAGTTCAAGTTTGATGAAGTTCTCGTCCCTTGAAATGGCAAATTTGCCATTTATCCAGGGTCTCACTGGATGGTTATTATCAACTAAGGCAATGAACTAATCCCTAGTATTAGTTGTCTTGTCATAGTACAACTAATCACAGATCGAGTTTCACTACTGAGATGATTCAGCCTATCCTAAATTGGGTATTCTAATCACAATTAGAGTATCTCTCCCAAGCACTAGTTGTCTTCTCAGGGCACAAATAGTCTGAGGATCAATAGCATTCAATGAAGCATGAATTGTAACACAATAACATAGAATTTATCCAACTACAGTGCATACATGGCATACTCTGTGAAGGTAAAATGCTAAGTGTTTAAGATTATATTTACCCTAACCAATACAGCACAATCAAGAACAAATCAAAATATGAACCACACTCATCAAATGATTATGGATTTCATCTAACCCTAGCAATAAAACTCAGAACATGGTTAAGATACAAAATAATTACAAATTGACCTAATTGATACACTGGCTAGCCCAGGCATAAGCAAAAATAACTTCTACATCATCTATTTATACATGCAACAGACTCCCAAAACCCTAATTCTTTTAAAAATAGAAATTACACAAAAATTTCTCACCCATACTCTCTGCATCGGTTGTTGGCTCTGCTCATGCTTCTCTGACCTCTGAATCGACCATGCACAATGGGTTTGGTGAAACCCTAGTTTTAGTTTTCTCTAAGTTAGCCTCTAGGGTAGAAGCTAAGTGAGAGAAAACTAAACCTAGAGAAATGGTGCGGCTGCTGGAGTTGTTGTTGCGGCTGACAGAGATGGAGTGGTGGTGCGGCTAGTGTCAGGGAGTGATGGAGGTGGTGATGATGGTCTCTGAATCGGGTAAGGGAGGAGAAGGTGAGGGTAAGGGATTTGCAGAGAAGAAAGAGAAGATGGAGAAGAGAAATGATAGAGTTGCTCGATGGGTATAGGGTATGGGTGCTTTGCTGTGAGGCATGAATAGCGAGAGCTGAAGGAACAGGCGGAGCGAGCGTCGGATCTTGGGAGACATCAATCTCACGGCTCAGGATATAAGAAGTTTTAGTGTAGAGCGGGAGTATCAAGAGATGATGTGTAGGAGCTGGAGCGAGCGTTGGATGGAGCTGATAGAGATCTGAACGGCTCAGGAATGATGGACTCGGATTCGGGTCACGGGTTGGAGATGGATAGCTTGGGCCCATGTCTTGTAGATGAGTTGCTACTTGTTGGGTTGCAACTGTTGCGCGCGCGGGCTTCGGCTTTCTGCTCCATAGATGCTCGACTCCACTTCTTCGCTCTTTTGGCTCCTCGATTTCTTCGGACTTTATTTATTACCTAAAAACACAAAATTAATTAATACAAATATTTATTCTTGAAAACAAAGAAAACACAGAATTTGGGATAATATCTGATTTCTAAGCGCAAAAGATGAGTAAAAAGCCAATAAAAAGGTGTATAAATATGCACTATTTGGCACTCATCACTTGTCGGCAGAAAATTGATGGAAAAATCAACGATTGCGGCATCTCAAAATATTGGTTCTCATGACATTCTCTCCTTCGCAGAGAAGACATGAGAAGAGGCAAGATGTAGGATCAGAATATCGCGACATCAATACTTCGCGAGATTAATAAATGACGACATTGCGAGGGAGTCGCAGGGAAGTAAAATGAATGACGCAATGAATGACGACAGCCAAAAACATGAGAAAGATGTGAAGACTCAGCGAAATTTAGGAGTGTCGCGAGAATTGATACATGTATACTTGCGATATTTCGCAAGATATTCCCGAAAATAAAGGACAGCTTAGCTGTCATCCACTGTGTACTATCCTATATAAAGGGTTGAATAAATCTGTTGTGGGGAGAGTTCTTTTTTGAATGGTTAAGCAAGTCATTAGGAGAGAGAAAGTTTTAGAGTGATTGTAATTCTATAACTCATTTCTATTTCATATTGTAAAGATGCAAGTATTCAATCAATAGGAATCATAACCATTCATCTTAAAATGTCTTAATTGTGTATATTCTAGTGAGGGGTGTAGTGTAGGATTTCCTGCAACTACAGTCTGACAAGTAGGCCAACTCAGCTGGTTAATAGCTGACTCTGATTCTAACTAGACCCTAACTGAGTTGACTCGGTTGAGCCTGACCCGGTTTGACTCAGTGACTTGACTGAGTTGACCTGGCCGATTTGAATCGTTGACCGGTGACCGGGTGGACTTTGCCGGTCACCTGAGATATATTTTCCGGCCAATTTCCGGCCACAATACCAGTTTTCCGGCGACAATTTTTGGGGCATATTTTCTACATGGGTTTCTCTCACTTATGGGCTTGGTGGATTTTCATCTAATGGACTTTGAAGACTAGACCTAATTTTGGAAACAAGAGAGCTATTTAAAGGAAAGTCTTCTACAACTTTGGATCACATATTATTTCTTGGAACTTGGAGAGCCGCTTTTGTTTACGCTTCTAGGGTTTGCTTTTGTTCATCTTCTCCTATTCAATTAATATTTTTATGATGAACTCCATAGCTATGAGTAGCTAAACAATTATTATTGGTTATGGGATAAAGTTGATTTCTCAACATGTTATATGTTCAATGAATTAGTTTTGTCTCAATACTTTATTGTTTGTGATTCATTATTAATATTGTCATATGATTTGATTGTTCGTTTGGTTGAGTCCGGAATCAATCCGATTTACATTCATCTCTATTGCTAGATTAGGGTTTTCAATACGAAATAGTTGTTTATCCCCGATTCTAAGTAGCATAGTGTGGTTATTACTTGTAGTGATACATCTTTATAATTGCATATGAATCATAACCTTGGTTAAATTGAATTAGTGCTTTTACACGTTTGATTGCCTTGATTAGTCTTATTCCATAGAACTTATTGCTTTTAGGGAGTTAAATCTAATTGTGCTTTTACACTTTAGGTTGCTTTCTAGGAAGAATTCACATATGCATCTTTTAATGTGGTTGTGATGAAATCAGGGAATTAGCAGGATATTCTTGCGATCAAGGTATCCTAGGACTTTTAGTAAATGAGGGATTAAAATACCAATTCTAATCATTGATGAAAATACATGTTTGTGAATGATACTATCCCGTGACCAATATCTTCTCTCTATTGATTATTCCAATTATTTGCTTTCCTTTATTTTATTTTTACTTTAGTATTTCGCTAAAACAACAAAAATCCCCCCTTGGTTACCTTAGAAACTGAAAATCGCATAACAACAATTGCCTCTCTGTGGAAACGAACTCTTCCTTACCTTGTACTTCATTTATATTTAGTGAGTAAGAAAGTGAAATTATTTTTGCTCGGCTGACAACCGGTCAAATTTTGGCGCCGTTGCCGGGGAGGCATACCGCTTGTTATTAAGTTTTTAGTTTCATTTTATAATTTCTGCTTTTATTTTTGCTTTTCGGTTCTTGTCTTGTTTCTCACTTGTTTGCGAGAATTGTTTTCAGGTACCTAATCCCTGGCTTCTAAAGATTGGAACTATCCAAGGTGCGGGATATCTACTCGAAGAGGCACAATACTCCAACCAAGTCAAGACACAACAGAAAATCAAGAGTTAGAAGCGGAAAAAGAGTTACAAATAGAAGGAGAACAAGAGGTTCCATTCGTAGACGAACCACAAGTTGAAGAAGAAGGAGCAATGGGTGATGCAAATCGTTCACTCAAGGAGTTAGCTTCTCATAGGCTTGATACACAACAGGGGTGTATTCAAACAAACTCTACTTTTGAGATCAAGCCGAGGTTGCTTAGAGAATTACCAAAGTTCCATGGCATGGTGAATGAAGACCCAAACAAGCATCTTATGGACTTCCACACCATTGTCACGGCCATGCTTCCAGCGGATGTTGAGGCGGATGGTGCAATGTTAAAAGTTTTCCGTTTCTCTTTGATGGATAGTGCTAAGGATTGGTTGTACTATTTACCTCCCGTAAGTGTCACAACATGGAATGGGCTGAAGAAACTCTTTTTAGAGAGATATTTTCCTACATCAAAGGCTACTCAAATTCGCAAGGAGATTTGTGGGATGAAGCAAAATGTGGGAGAATCCTTATATGAATGTTGGGAACGATACAAGAGATTGGTGGCAAGCTGCCCTCACCACCAATTCAGTAACACTATGATCATCCAATACTTCTATGAAGGACTCCAATCAAGTGATAGGAATCTTCTCGACGCTGCGGGTGGTGGTGCACTAGTTAGCAAGACGGCGGCACAAGCTAGAGATTTGATTGAAAACATGGCAGCAAACTCCCAACAGTTTTTGAGTCGTGGTTCGGATGTGCTTCTTAGGAAAGTGAATGAAGTGAGCGAGGTTGAGGAACTTCGTCAACAAATGGGTAACATGTCAGCAATGATGCAACAAGTTGCAGCCGCGGTGATACCAAGTTCCTCTCAAGCTTATGAGGACGAGCAAGCTAATGCGGTCTTTCCAAATCAACAAAGACGGTATGATCCCTACTCTAACACTTACAATCCGGGATGGAGAGATCACCCCAATTTTAGCTATGCCAACAAGCAAGGAGCGGTTCAACAACCTACCTTCAACTTTCCGAGTGGATTTCAACCTCAACAACAACAATTCCAGCCGAGACAACAATTTCAGCAACCACAAGCACAATAATCAATGCAAAATCAAGGTTCCGATATTGACTCAAAGCTTCAAACAATGATGCAAGGCATTTCCACCATGTTTAAAGAAAGTCAGCAGGAAACTAAGAGTGCTATCAAGGAGTTGCAAACACAAATGGGCTCCATGGCTATTGAGTTGAACCAATTGAAGTCACAAAATAGTGGGAAACTCCCTTCTCAACCTATTAACCCAAAAGAGGGTGTCAATGCTATTACGTTGAGAAGTGGTACACAACTTGTGCAACCCGAAGTTAGTGATTCGGGCAAGGTGGAAACACCAAAGGAACCTGTTTTGGAGGAGAAGAATGAGGATTCTCCCCAAACTTCTGAGGTACCTATTCCTAACTCTAAAACTCCGGTTTCTACTTATGTTCCTCCTTTACCTTTTCCTCGCAGATTTGCAAGTTCTTAGAAGGCGGAATTAGAAAAGGAGATTTTAGACGTTCTAAAGAAGATCCATGTGAACATACCACTTATTGATGCTATTAAGCAAGTTCCAAAGTATGCAAAGGTGTTGAAGGACTTGTGTACCAATAAGCAAAGGCTCAAAGGTAATGAAGTGCTTAGTGTGGGGAAGAATTCTTCGGCAATCTTACAACACAAACTCCCACTTAAGTGCAAGGATCCCGGTAGTTTTGACATTCCCGTCACAATTGGTAACATAACATTTAACAAAGCTATGTTGGATTTAGGTGCATCCGTTAATGTTATGCATGTATCAATGTATAATTCACTTGATCTTGGTCCTCTCAAAAAGGCTGAAATTTTATTGCAATTAGCCGATCGCTCTAATGTCTACCCAATGGGTATTGTTGAGGATGTTCTTGTGCAGGTTAATCAACTCGTATTTCCAGCTGACTTTTGTGTGTTAGAGATGGATGAAGGTTCACCGGACTCGTCTCTTCCATTGCTACTTGGGCGTCCCTTCATGAAAACGGCGAAAACCATAATTGATGTGGACAAGGGAACGTTGACCATGGAGTTTGATGGAGAAACAATACGTTTCAACATTTTCGAGACGATGAGATATCCTAGTGATGTCCACTCTTGTTTCTCCATTGATGTTATGGATACATTGGCACAACAAATGTTTGAATTAAATGGTGATGATGCTTTGGAAACCGTGTTAACTACATCCATGGATAATGGTGTAGAGTGTGGTAATGAAGTCAAGGAAGCCCTTGGTGATCTTAATTCACTACAAGGATGCCCAGAAACTCATAATATCTCTTTTATTTCTTTACCATGCAGTGATGAAAAGCTTGTACCTTCAATTGTTAAATCTCCAATTTTAGAATTGAAACCTCTTCCCGATCACCTAAAGTACTTGTACTTGGGTGATAATGAGGAGTTACCTGTGATTGTTTCTAATAAGCTTAGTGATTTACAGGAGCAAAAACTTCTAAGGGTGCTAAGGAAGTACAAGACGGCCATAGGATGGACAATCGCCGATATCAAGGGTATAAGCCCTGCCGTTTGTATGCACAAAATCCGTTTGGAGGACGATGCAAAGCCTACAAGGGAAGCGCAACGTCGTTTGAATCCTCCCATGATGGAAGTTGTGAAAAAGGAGATACTCAAGCTCTTGGAAGTGGGTGTTATCTACCCCATTTCCGATAGCAAGTGGTGAGCCCTGGACAAGTAGTACCAAAGAAATCAAAGTGTGACAAGTGGTGAAGAAACGAACTTGTCCCAACTCGTGTGCAAACCTGTTGGAGGGTTTGTATTGATTACAGAAAATTGAATGCCACTACTAGAAAAGATCACTTTCCATTACCTTTTATTGATCAAATGCTTGAACGTTTAGCTGGACACTCTTATTATTGCTTCCTTGATGGCTATTCAAAGTTATAATCGATTGTGATAGCGCCGAGGACCAAGAGAAAACCACTTTCACTTGTCCTTTCGGTACTTTTGCTTATAGAAGGATGCCTTTTGGCTTATGCAATGCTCCAGCTACTTTTCAAAGGTGTATGGTAAGTATCTTTTCGGAATATGTTGAAAACATAATCGAAGTGTTCATGGACGATTTTAGTGTCTTTGGTGATTCATTTGACCTTTGCTTGAACAATTTGTCTCTAATCCTTGAACGATGTGTTGAAACAAACCTTGTGCTGAATTGGGAGAAGTGCCATTTCATGGTAACTCATGGAATAGTTTTAGGCCATATAATATCTTCTAAAGGCTTGGAAGTCGATAAATCTAAGATAGACCTTATTCGTGCTCTAACCCCTCCCACTACGGTGAGGGAGATACGCTCTTTTCTTGGTCATGCAGGTTTCTATCGAAGATTCATCAAGGATTTTTCCAAGATAGCATCACCACTTTGTAACTTATTGCAAAAAGATGTGGTTTTTAACTTTGATGAAAAGTGTATGGTGGCATTCAATCGTTTGAAAGAACTTTTGATTTCAGCCCATATCATTAAACCACCGGATTGGAGCAAGCCTTTTGAGCTTATGTGTGATGCAAGTGACTATGCGGTTGGTGCGGTGCTTGGGCAACGTGTGGGGAAACTTCCTCATGCTATTTATTATGCTTCTAGAACGTTAAATGAGGCCCAACAAAACTACACAACCACTGAAAAAGAGTTGTTAGCCATTGTTTTTGCTTTAGAAAAGTTTCGCTCTTATCTAATTGGTACAAAAGTTGTTGTCTTTTCTGATCATGCAGCGCTTAAGTACTTGCTTACAAAGAAAGAGGCGAAACCGAGGCTCATACGGTGGATTTTACTCTTGCAAGAGTTTGATATTGAAATCAAGGACAAGAAAGGAATTGAGAACACCGTTGCGGATCACTTAAGCCGTCTTGCTGTGGACAAGGAAGCTATCCCATTGCGTGAAAGTTTCCCGGATGAGCAACTCTTCTCAATTTCCTTTGGAGAACCATGGTATGCTGATATTGTTAGTTACTTAGTTTCTAAACAAATCCCAAAGAACTTGTCTCGTGCTGAGAGGGACAAACTTAAGAAGTTGGGGAACCAATATATATGGGATGATCCATACTTGTGGAAACATGGTAGTGACCAAGTAATACGAAGGTGCGTTCCCGAATCTGAATTTAATTCTATCTTGTCTTTTTGTCACTCTTATGCTTGCGGATGACATTTTGGGAGTAAGAGAACCGCTCACAAGGTACTTGAAAGTGGTTTCTATTGGCCAACTTTGTTTAAGGATGCACATATATTTTGTACAACTTGTGATAGGTGCCAAAGAACCGGCAATCTAGGTGCCCGAAATCAAATGCCACAAACTTTTATTCAATTTATTGAAGTTTTTGATGTATGGGGTATTGATTTTATGGGGCCTTTTGTCAACTCCCATGGGAATTTTATATCTTACTTGCGGTTGATTATGTCTCAAAATGGGTGGAAGCTAAGGCCACCCCAACTAATGATTCTAAAGTGGTTTCAAATTTTGTGCAAGCTAATATTTTTGCAAGGTTTGGAATTCCAAGAGCCATAATTAGCGATGGGGGTTCTCACTTCAAAAACATGATTTTACAAAGCTTGTTGAAGAAGTACAATGTGTCGCACAAGATTGCAACACCTTATCATCCCCAAACAAATGGACAAGCCGAGGTGTCTAACCGGGAGGTGAAATCCATTCTAGAGAAGACGGTGAACCCAACAAGGAAAGATTGGAGCATGCGACTTAATGATGCTTTGTGGGCATATAGAACCGCATACAAGACACCTATAGGGATGTCTCCCTTTAGGCTTGTGTATGGTAAACCTTGTCATTTACCCGTTGAAATTGAGAATAAGGCATTTTGGGCTATTAACCAATGCAACATGGAGATGGATGGGGCTGGAAAGCAAAGGAAGTTACAACTCCAAGAGCTAGAGGAGCTTCGCAATGATGCATTTGAAAGCTCACGCATTTATAAGGAAAAGAAGAAAGCATTTCATGATAACATGATTTCTAGGAAACAATTTTGTATTGGGCAGAAAGTGCTTTTGTTTAATTCTCGCTTGCATTTATTTCCGGGTAAATTAAGGTCACGTTGGATCGGACCTTTTATTGTTACTAATGTGTTTTCTCATGGTGCGTGGAAATTCGAAAGCATAGCTACGGGAAAGAACTTAAAGTTAATGGGCACCGGTTGAAACCATATTATGAGAATTTCACTTCCGAAGTGGTGGGAGGAGTTAACTTTGTGGATGTGCTCCCTCTGGAGGAGTCATAGAAAGCAAGGATATAGTCGGGCTGACGACTTTAAACCAAGCGCTAAATGGGAGGCAACCCATCGGATGAGTATTTCTTGTCTTGTATTTATTTCTTGTTTTGTTTTTAGTTTTTCTTGTCTTGTTTTTTTTTTTTTTTTTTTTTTTTTTTTTTTTTTTCTTGTCATATCATGTTAGAATTTCCCACCTTGACTTACTTTGGACGATTCAATTTACATTGAGGACAATGTAAAGTTTAAGTGTGGGGGAGTGGTTAAGCATTTGCGTTGTAAATTTTTGAAATTTTCAAATTTTGTGTAAAATAGTGAATAAGAAAACTCCAACTTGTAGTTAGTTTAGAGTCACATAGTATACATGTCGCTAATATTACATCGAGATTCTCATAAGAGTGACTGAACTTAGAGATGACAGAGTGTATGAGAGTTAAAGTTGGATTTAACCATGCCAGTGGCAAATAAGGTGCAGACTGAATTCGGTATTAGAGTAGTGATCCCCTATAGTGGAGACTACCCATGTTACATAATGTGAGGCACCAACCTTCAATTCTTTGTACCTGTCTAAATTTGTGCTTTTAGAGTGTGTGTCACCGTACGTAAATTCCGGGTAGAATGGTGAGCTGCCCAACCTCCCACCAATAGAAGCACTATTTTGATCTCTTGAGTGCTATTTTTTATCAACCATGATGGTGACATCGAATTGCTAACTTACATACCACTTGTAATCTTGTTCGCAGTTAGCACCATCCACCTTATCTCTCTCTACACCAACAGGTCCATAGAAACACCATCATCATCAACAAGAGGAGCATCACAAACTTGAAGGAAAGTTGAAGACGTTCAAGGTTTACAAGCAACGGTACAGAAATGAGCAGATTTAAGATTCAAGTAAAGCAACAAGACAAGGAGCGGAATTTTTACAAGTTGAAGACTATTGTACAAGAGTGAAAATTATCAAGGATGAGAGTTCGAGAAGTTTATGATATCAAGACATATAAGTTGTGAAGAATCAAGCGGTAAAGTACTTACACCATGGCCCTTGTACTTACATTTTTTATTTTATTTGTATTTTACTTTCTCTTGTCTCAGTCAAAAATAAATAAATAAAAAAAATAATAATAATAAAAAAATGATGAAAAAAAAAACAGAAAAAGAAAAAAAAGTGAAAAATAAATAAATATATTTTAGGTTCACTACTAGTTTTATTGTTTTATTTCGTTTTTATTTTGTATTTGTCTTATTTTTCTTGTCTCAAAAAAAAAAAAAAAAGTAAAAAAAAAAGACAAGAAAAATTCATTGTATCATATTTTGGGTTTGTATAGTTCGTTTTTAGTTTTGTTCTTTCAATAAAACCAATGGAAAGAAGAAATATCTACAAAGAAGTTTCAAGCAATAAGGAATTAGAGGAAAAGAGTTACATTGTCAAGATTCTACGAAGTTCAAGAGTTATCATCAAGAGTTGAAGACCGAAGACGAAGATGAAGACCCCGATTGAAGACCGAAGACGTTTCTATGGATGCTGTGAGAGTGGTGATAGCTGTATGCCGAACGGATAACGAGGTAAGTAAGCATAGTCCCACCTTCGTTAAGTGGTTGATTTCCTTTCTTAGAGATCGTCAGAAAAATGGTTTTCAAAAATTATAAAAGATGTGGGTTTTCAAAATACTTCGGAGGGTTTTTACCTTCCTACCATTCAACGTGTCGCAGGATTCTCTCTTCACTCCTACCTGGACACATGTGTGACCCATAAAAAGTTGTTTATTATTGAGAGCAATATCATAAAACCTTTTCTTGTGAGGCAGAGTCGAGACTTTCGATCACTCCGAACCCGAATTTCTTTCGATAAGGGATGGTTATTTCTCTCTCAACTTTTAAGAATGAGATTGTGTTCATTTATGTGTCTAACTTCTTATGACTAGTGTGCAGAATCTCTATGTCTTCTTAGCGCGTTGGATGCTATCATTTCGGAGAACTAGTAAGTTGGAAAAGTAGTTTTTGTGGGTATATCTCTAGTAAACCCTCACGAGACTATAACTCGTCCACTAGGGACACCTAAGGGTTTAAAGGCCTGTTATTCATGCTAAGAGTAACCGTATCCTCGGCGACACGGAGTTGTTGTATGTTTTAGAATTTTTTTTGTTTGATTTGCTCGAGGACTAGCAAAGTCTAAGTGTGGGGGAATTTGATAGGGTGTAGAATACACCCTATTTATTATCTATTGGTTATGCTTTCTTTGCTATTTTCTAGTAAATTATGTATTTTACGCGTGTTTTTGAGTTATTAGGTACTCTGGAGTCGCACGGACGAAAAGATGGAGAAATCACCCAATTGGAGTAAAAAGGGCAAAATTATCATTTCATGGGCGAACACTATCCGGAGCCCAGTCAAGGTTAAGGGGCTGCCAACAAGGATGGCCCTTATCTGGGACTAGGGGTTGGCTGAATCCAATTATTACAACCCTAGATCGAGAGTCTCTTTCTCTCATTCATTTCATTCACCTGAAACAGAATTTGAGAAATTAAGCCAGTAGCCTCTGCTACTGAAACCGAGAGATATAGAGAAATTGATCAGAATCGAGACAAAGAAGAAGTGAAGAACTGTGTCAATTTGATGAATCAGAGGATAGCAATGGAGATTTTACAGTGGATGAGTAATTGGTTCGGTTTAGGGTTCACTAGTTGAGTGTAATGGATCTGTGAATTAACAAGACAGAGTTCGATGAGAGTTTGAAGATGAAGGTGATTTGCTGCTGCCGTTGGTATTGAACTGAAGAATCGATGGAGATTGAAACGGAGCTGTCTCTGTTGTTGTAGATTGAGCAGATGGGTTTAATTCTGATGATGTTTTTAGATGAATTCATCTTTAAGAGCAAGGAATTAAAGGAATCGAAGTTAGGGTTTCTGTTGAATAAGAAGATGGGTCTGGTGGAAATCAGAACCTGAGACGAGAAGGGAATTGGATTGGCTCGAATCTCAAATGGGTTTGATATTGAGATGAAGGTGGTCTGTTGCTGGTTGTAACGAGATAGAGAAATGGATGAGCAGAGAGAAGGAAAGGGCAATTGATGCTGATGGGTCGTCACAGAAGTCTGGTTGAGCTCGTGGGATTGATGCTGGCAGAGATGATGATTATCATGGAGTGATGCAGATGTGGAGTTTGTTGGTCTATGCAACAGCCTGAGGTTGCAGCCGAGATGGAGTTATTGGTGACTCTGTAGTGGTTTGTTGCTTGAGGAGATGATGAACAGTTCAAATGGTTTGAACAAAGAATGTTGGAGATTCAGGTGCAGATGATATATGCAATGGAATGAGAGTTGAGTTGTAACTGCAGGAAGGAGTGGACTGGAAATTGCAGGTTAAGTAGATGTGGCTTTGAGCTGAAATTACAAGCAAATATCAATTGAAGTGGAATTGGTTTGATGATGGTGCAAGAGGCAACAGAAATTGGTGTTGCAGGGGATGTGACTGAATTTGAAGTTGCCGTACAGGAGCTGCAGTCAGATGGCATGAATGGCAATTACAAGACTGAGACAGAAATGGTCATTGTTGTGGTGGGATGATGTTGAAGTTACTAGCAGAGCTGTAATGATGTTTACTAGAAGTTGTGTAGCATGGCATTGCAGTGCAATTGCACAGGACATGAAATGAAGTGTGGCTGTGAAGTTGAGCTACAGATGATGGAATTGACAGGGTTGAATGGTTTGAGTTTGAATTATAAGAGAAGCAATGTTGTTGTGAATAGCGGCTATGAGATAGAGAAGAAGTTGCAGTTGGTAATTTGAATTGTGTGTGAACGCATGAGCTGAAGGTTATAAAACAAGATATTGCAAGAAGATGGTGCAACATACAGGGCCATCATGGTTGTACTGTACTGCTGATGCACAATGATAGTGCAGCAGAGCTCTGGCATGTGCAATGGTCTGACAAGTAGGCCAATTCAGCTGGTTAATAGCTGACTCTGATTCTGACTAGACCCTAACTGAGTTGAATCGGCTGAGCCTGACCCAGTTTGACTCAGTGACTTGACTGAGTTGACCTTGCCGATTTGAATCGTTGACCGGTGACCGGGTGGACTTTGCCGGTCACCTGAGATATATTTTCCGGCCAATTTCCGGCCACAATACCAGTTTTCCGACGACATTTTTTGGGGCATATTTTCTACATGGGTTTCTCTCACTTATGGGCTTGGTGGATTTTCATCTAATGGACTTTGAAGACTAGACCTAATTTTGGAAACAAGAGAGCTATTTAAAGGAAAGTCTTCTACAACTTTGGATCACATATTATTTCTTGGAACTTGGAGACCCGCTTTTGTTTACGCTTCTAGGGTTTGCTTTTGTTCATCTTCTTCTATTCAATTAATATTTTTATGATGAACTCCATAGCTATGAGTAGCTAAACAATTATTATTGGTTATGGGATAAAGTTGATTTCTCAACATGTTATGTGATTCAATGAATTAGTTTTGTCTCAATACTTTATTGTTTGTGATTCATTATTAATATTGTCATATGATTTGATTGTTCGTTTGGTTGAGTCCGGAATCAATCTGATTTACATTCATCTCTATTGCTAGATTAGGGTTTTCAATACGAAATAGTTGTTTATCCCTGATTCTAAGTAGCATAGTGTGGTTATTACTTGTAGTGATACATCTTTATAATTGCATATGAATCATAACCTTGGTTAAATTGAATTAGTGCTTTTACACGTTTGATTGCCTTGATTAGTCTTATTCCATAAAATTATTGCTTTTAGGGAGTTAAATCTAATTGTGCTTTTACACTTTAGGTTGCTTTCTAGGAAGAATTCACATATGCATCTTTTAATGTGGTTGTGATGAAATCAGGGAATTAGCGGGATATTCTTGCGATCAAGGTATCCTAGGACTTTTAGTAAATGAGAGATTAAAATACCAATTCTAATCATTGATGAAAATACATGTTTGTGAATGATACTATCCCGTGACCAATATCTTCTCTCTATTGATTATTCCAATTATTTGCTTTCCTTTATTTTATTTTTACTTTAGTATTTCGCTAAAACAACAAAAATCCCCCCTTGGTTACCTTAGAAACTGAAAATCACATAACAACAATTGCCTCTCTGTGGAAACGAACTCTTCCTTACCTTGTACTTCATTTATATTTAGTGAGTAAGAAAGTGAAATTATTTTTGCTCGGTTGACAACCGGTCAGTTCACGGATAGAGAAGGCTACCTCACTTGGCCGTTTTCCGCGTAATTGACCGGCATTTAAGTATTTATCATGGCGGGGAGGTTTGGAAGGAGGAGTTACCTTGGGATTCTTTTCTTTCGTCTTGCTACAATAGTCCAAAGACAAAAAAAGTACCAATGAGACATCATTTTTATTGTCTAGAAACTAGAGTCGTCAATAAAAAAATGATAAACATAAACGACCCTTCTACAGAAATGACGACTCCATATTAGACCATGACGATTCTCAAATACATAATGACGACTCTACTATTTCTCAATGACGACCCTTCTAATTTTTTAGACAAAATAGTAGTTATTCATCATACATAGTCGTTAGGGTTTATAAAAGGGTCGTCACAAAAGAATCGTTATTGGTTTAGAGGTTGTAATTGACGACTCCTTCATTGTTTTGGACAGAGTGGTAGTTTTGCATAGTATAGAGTCGTTGAGTTATAAAACGAGTCGTCACTAAGAATCGTCATCGGGGTACTTACAAAATGGAAGACTCTAATCTAGGGCAAAATACTGGAAACCCTAGTTCTAGGGTCATTATCTCTCTCGGCATAAACATTAACGATTTTTCATAATATCAACATGCATATGAAAAATCGTTAGGGAATAAATACATCGACATTGACGACCCTAGAACTGTAACTGCAATTTTGCGGTTAAAAACCTAATTTTTCAATCAACATATCAAATTAAACGCAAACCCAAGTTAGATTAGGGGGTTTTAGTTCACATACATTCTGATTGGAGCCATACGTTTCTCCAATTCCGCCTTTTTTATTTCTTCCCGTTTTTTACATAAACCCTAGTGTTTACTGCCTCCACGAGATTAGGGATCTGAATAGCTTCCCTAGCAGTATGCTTAGTACGTGCCATGTTTGTAGAAGAATTTAATCGTCGATTAAAGTTTTCGCATCGCGATTTCTCCGATGAATCGTTTGAAAGGAAAAGAAATTTCTTCGGTTCGTTAATGGGGGAGGAGAGAGAAGAGACAGGAGTAGGGAGGACAGGAAGAGTTTTATGGTTTAGATAGGAAATGAAATTGGGGACCTAGGGTTAAGGGTTAATAGGATTTTTAGTTTAGTTATTAGAGAAGGGCATAATAGTATTTTCACCACCTTTTGGAACCCCCTATAATTTTTGGTGTGGGTATAAATTTGGTGAGGTCCCTAATTATTTTTTGGGGCCCCCAATTAAACGAGTATATAAAAGAGCAAATAGATCACATGCACTTTGATATGCAAAACTGAAGAGGTTGGTTATAGCACTGTCTACTTACAAAGAAGTTTGTCAGTTTTTCTTCTTTTGTCTCTTACCTAATTATCGTTGGTTTGCAGTGGAAGACTGTTTCAGTTGCTGGAGGTGGTGTATTAACATGGGTTAAGATGCAGTGAGTACTCCTCTTGGCCACGACTTCTATATTTTTCGTATGATTGTATTAATAGAAAGTTGGTTATGCAATTTATTGCATGGTTTAACTCTTTTGTAGGCATGAGGTCTGGATTATCTTCATCATTGTAACCCACTATTTGTTCATTATGATTTCAAGTCATCGAATCTGCCGGTTAACAGGAACTGGACTGTGAAGGTGAGCAACATTTTTCTCCCTTTTCCTACATTTTTTAAAATGCATTTAAATAAATTTCGAAAGAAATGTTTGTAGTTCATACTTCATATATTCATTCGTTGCACTACAAGGTTGGTAGTTTTGGTCTCTTGTGGCTCAAACATGCAACCTTTCTTACAACCAAGAAGTGGAGGGAACGAAAATAATTGCATAATATTGCCTTCAAAATATTTGCATTTTGTAATTTGAGTTGAGTTGGTTTGTTGTCTAAATATTCCTGTTGGGATTGCCTTCAGTTCTTTGAAAACTTAAATGTACTCCGTTTTATAATATCAAACTAGTCTCTCAATTGTTTCTAGCTCATTAACCTCTCAAAACACTTTTCTCTCTCCAAAAATTACTCTCTCCAAAAATTATCTCTGAAGCTTAAAACCCTAGCCGCCTGAGTATTTTCCTGCTCAGATCCGCTCCTTTGGGGCGAATCTGAGCAGGAAAATCTCATCTAATCCCTAACCTCCTCTACTCTATTTAGTCTGTATGATTTTTTTGAGGCGAATAATCAGTGTTTTGGGTTTTATTCTAGCTTGTTTAGATTGAACTTTAACTGTTTTTTTTTTCTTCATCTTAATCTCGGCCATTTTAGTTGTCATTAGATTTAGTTATTAGTATATCAAATTGGGTTTTTGTTCTTATTAGTTTCTCCTTCTTCTTTAATTGTTCTAGGTTTCTATCTCAGACCTAGTTCTAGATTTTTTTACAGTTATGTTTTTTGGGAATTAATTCCTCAGTTGGGTTTTAATTTTGTAAGTGGTTGTTGTTCAAAGTGATATCAACTAACTGGGATTTGTAAGTTTCATCAAGTTCTTCCCAAAGCTCTTGCTGATCTTTTCTATCTAGCAGTACAGGCTCTTGAATCAAAGGAATTTTCAACAAACACACAACCGGTAACAACATCAAAGTTCCCAAAAAGCATCAACAGGCTCCATGACTCCGATTTCGATCTACTTACCAGCAGTAACAGAGACACCAGCAACAAAGACATCAGCAGAAAGACATTCAAAGACACAAATAGAAGCTACATCAAAGACCTTGAAGATACCAGCAACAGACAATGCTACAAGACCGAGACAGATGAAGACCCAAGCCGTTTCATACCGATTCCGTCACTTGAAAACCGATTTAAGTTATACAGGCTACCTTTGTTACTATGAAATCATTGATAATGGGTTGGATTTATGGATCCTTCTTTACTTATGTCAGCACCATGATTTTGATAAAAACCTCGAGAAATGGTTGGATTTACAGATCCCCACTTTTCTATTGATTATAGAATTGTTATTTGAGCTGAATGTGTTACTTTTGATTCAGCCAAGACCATTTGAACTAGTCTTGTTACCTTGGAATTGGGTAGAAATGGTAGGATATCTTTTTCAGAATTGGTCTTGTAACTCTGTTGTTAAGGGTCTTGATTATCCCTGTCACTTATTTGAATGTCTCAGTTACCTACTTGAACTCTTTATAACTGCTAGAAACTTCCGAGTCAGTCCTGTAATCGATCCCGATCTTAAATCGGAGAACTGTAATGAATATGTTTGAGGCTTGCCTCTTTTTAGGGAAAAAAAAAACTAGTCTCTCAATTTGAACATAATAAACCATTTGAAATCCCTGCTCATCTAATAAATGAGTCACGTATATGTGACTTATCCTTTCATGACTTGACCTGTAGTATTAGAATGCAATGAATTTTAGCTTGCCCTAAAATGTCGCACTCTGATTGACCATGTGGTAGGCTGTTGTCAGTCTTCTATCTTGATCTAGGGACTAGGGTTCAACAGACCAATTTGTACTTGTGCATTGACCCATGCCTTGTTTAGAAGAAGACAAACTGATATTAGTGTGTCCAAAACACCTCTTAAGCTTACCCTTGGAAATTGTGTTTGTAATGGCCTTCAAACACCAAGAACAAACATCAAAAGAAGGACAGAATTAGTCATTAACAAGATGAAGACAGGAGAAAGTAAACATACGAGTTTTGACTGCAATCAAGAGTCATAACAAGCATAAAACCTTGATGATCTCTTCTTTTATATACGAGTTCCAAACTACCGAAATACCTGTTACATAGGGTAAAAAATACCTGTTTCACTGGTGAGTTGTCGTTTTTGTTTTCTAATTTTATTTTCTATTTGGTCTTGTTTAGCTATTATGAACTTTGACGTATTGAGATTGTGGGAATTTATTAGGGCTGGGATAAAAATGGCCAGATCTGGACAAGGCATTTTCTCGGTCATGACCAAACAATGAAGACCATTTCTGGCATTTGGAACTATGACAGCGTTAGGTAATCAGATTGTGGTGTTTTTGTTGGGGCTATTTAATTTGTTTCTCAGCTCTTTGGTATATAGGTTATACATTAGTATATACATGCTTATTCATTCACAGTTATATACATGATTGTGGGAATTCATTCACAGTTTTTTTTTTTGTTTATCAACAAATTTATTGGTGTTGATGAGAAATTACATTCATAATATATATATAAACATCACTGATTTCATAACGTGTATGCATCCTAAGCTTTTGAGAAATTGCCGCGTCCATGTCGGAGTTGTGGCCGCGTCAGCATCAGTGCTTCCCATCTGTGATGGTGGTTTGTTATTTTGTTTTTCATCATTTGTTGTTACAACTTTCTCGTCTTTGAGTAGGTTGAATGGGTATTAGACCTCGGAAAACCTGACTTTGACGTAGTTTAAGTTTTTAATTGCGACGAATGCTATCATTTTCACTCGTTTAGGATCCCATTTAAATGTGCTTTGTAACATTATAGTTATGAATAGTCGTGGACAGAGAGTGAACTTAGATTTATCATGAAACCTCATGCTCTGGTTTATTATCGTGATAATTGTTAATCTGACAAGTGCTAGTAACCAACATTGTGCTTGTTTCCTTCTGGCTGTGCATTTTTCCAAGGAAGAAGACAAGCTGATACTATGGGGAAAAGTAGAGACAGAAAGAAAACCTCTAGACAAGACGAGAAGAGGTCAAGAAAGAGAATTACAAAAGTGGCAAAAACTGCAAAGATGGTAAAAGCAAAGACAAAATTAGTAGTGTAAAGGATGAGCCAAAAACAGAAGAAGAAAGCAAAGTTCTGATTTTGCCTTTTGACCCCATCAAAGAGACTGAAAATGTCCCTTTACTTTCGAAAGGGACTACTATATGGCGAGTCTCTGAAAGTTTTCATGTTTGGGAAACAAATAAGTCTAGAACTGTTCCTTTTCAGTTTCTATTAGTGTTCTGTAAAATCCTATCCTAACCACATGGACACTGTGCTATCAGAACAATCGCCGAAGAAAATTCTAGAACTTAAAGCTGGAGATGCCAACTTCGAAGAAGAAATTCCACACTTAATGCTTTGCGGAACAGATTCTGGCACTCGAAAAAGTCCAACGAGAAAGGGTGGTTCTTGGGGTTACAGTACCACGGCAGTGTGCACAACTAGCTTACAAGAGAATAGTACCAGTGGTCCTCCAACCTCTCAAGGGAAAATTGTAAATCTCATGAGCAAACAGTTTTCGATTATCTTGCAGTCTATTGGTCAGGCGGTTCATATTGTTGATCATAATGGTCTGATAGTTTACTGGTGAGTTTTAATCTTTTTATTTAGTTTTTGAGAACTTTGATCATAGGAGTTAGGATTAACTGGACGTTCCATATTTAAGCCGGGAATGGTATTATACTTTGTTAAGTTAAACTCGGAAGACAAATTTTTGTAGTGGAGTAGTGGTTGGCATTGTTACCGCAATGTACACGATTACAATTCTCACAGTATGCCTATATACATTACTAGTCAGACCTCCTTTGTTTATTTTGGCTTATCCTTTTTGGCCTATTTATGTTTTATTTAATTCCAGGAATCCAGCGGCTGAACGCCTTTTTGGTTATTCTCAATCTGAAGCACTTGGTCGGAGTCCCCTTGATCTCATTATTGAGGAGTGTGACTACAACAAAGCAAACGAAATAATATGCCGGAGTAGCATTGGCCAAATCTGGACAGGGAACTTCCCAGTCACAAACAAAAATGGACGGCGATTTCTAGGATTTGGAACCACGACCCCACTATATGATGATTGTGGTGTTTTTGTTGGGGTCATTTGTTTATCACTTGATTCTCAACCCTTCCATGAAGCCCAAACCTTATTTTCTGCAGGAACATACCTTTCCTTGGAAACTGCATATCCCAGCTCTAGTGAGCTCTCTAAAAGTGGTTCGACGGTGACTTCTGGTCTTGATTCGCAGGAGAAATATTTTCAAGTCCCGATTGCCTCTAAAGTATTGAATCTGGTAAGTTTGAACTTTCAAATTTTAAGTGGTTTTTTTATGATCTCATCTATGATAGTCTCTTTCTGTAACTGATGGATCCATGCAAAACAGACCTCAAGAATGATCACAAAAGTCTGGACAAAAATGAGAACTTGTAAGAAAACCATGAAACGAGACACCCAAGTTGGAGATCGCCTGTATTTTAATCATCACGGTTCCTTAGAATCTGTTTGCTCTGATGATAGGGAGGACTTCCTGGAGGAAATATCCCTGAGAAAACTGTTTCGAGATTTTGCAGATGAGGTTGAAGGTAAATTTGGAATCTGCAAGGTGAGAGTTTCTAGCATTATGGGGATGTTATTACCATGGAAAGGACGTGAGCAAGATGGTTCCATAACAAGGATCACTACCCATTGTGCCTTTCTCGGCTTGAATAAGATGACTTCCTTCAACAAAAGAGGCTGAACCTGCAAAACCAGCTTTTGCAAAGTAACCAACTTGTGTGAATGAAGCCGCTACATCCTCTTTGATTCAAATTAATCGGTGTTCTAGAGTGAAGTTGATGTAATCCGTTAGTAGTGAAAGTCGTTGTCTTTGTGATTGAGCAATAAAGTTGGTTCAACTGTTTTCAGTGTCTATGTAGAAAGTGATAGAACTTCTTAAGGGAGTCTGTCTAGTGTTTGTAAGCAGTTTAGTTTTGTCATATTGGAATATATCACAGTCCTTAAGACCGTTACTTAGCTTGTCCTGATGCTCCTTGAGAAACCCTCAGAGTAATTGAAGATTTTCATTTGCTGTACACGTCCTTCCGTTTTAGGCTATCAGAGCAATAATTTAGTAGTACTGTTAGCAGTAGCAGTAGTAGTCGTCAAATTTTAGGGAGTCTGAAATATGAGACTCTTTGAAATATGTTGTAATGGGAAGCTTGGCACTCAGGAAGTAACAGGAAAGCATGCTAAATTCTTATGATCTATTATATGTGCTAAAATGTCCGAATTTATAACTACTGAATTCACTGAATTGCCTGTAGTTCAAACAAATTGATGCCTGTAGTTTTTATTAGTAATTGAGTAGAGTACATGAATTGCCCAAGAAATTTGGTCTTTGCCTTGATGCAATATTCTTTTAGAATGGCTGAGATATGTAGTAGCAGTAGCACTCTACATCATTAACAATTCATGGAAGTAGACTCTTTAAGCTATGATGCCTTGAGGGAAAATTCAACTCTCAGGGAAGAGGTAGAGGGGGGGTGGGGGGGGGTGGGGGTGGGGGGTGGGGGTGGGGGGGTGGGTGTACTTCTTTATGTTCATTATTGATATGTTTTGCTCCTTTCTGATTGATTTTCTACGGTAAGTACTTTTTTCTTTTCTTTTCTTTTCTGGTTTTCACTTGGTTAACGGGTGATGTACAACTTTCTGTCTTGGTTTGTGGTGTTTTATCGCCTGTTTAAGTTTCCAACGGCCACATCATGCAAATGCATCTGAATGTAGCATGTAATTGTGCGGCAGTGCAGATTGCTATAACTATTGACATGTTAGTTGCTTTTCATCAGTCCTAAGTCATCCTAACTCCTAAGCATGGCTTTTAATTTTTGAAGAGAAAATGAAACCGGGGAAGAGAAGAACAGGAGAGAAACCTGACATAACCTATGGTCGACCCTATGGGCATGAGGATTTTGAATCTGGCGGGGGTATGTATTTAACACCAACTATTAATTGAAATTCTGAATTGTATTAACCCCTTTAGATTTGCTAACTAAACCCGAGACTTTATTTTGGAGAAAGAACTCTTGTTGAAACTTTGGTGCATGTGCAGCTGTAATTTTGAGCATTTTTGTGATAATTGAGTGGTGTGTATAATAGTGTACATGATATGTTTGAGGAAGGATTTTAAAGTTGCATTAAGATTAGCAAGATGTTGTTTTCTTTAAGCTATCTTGACGGAAACTAAATGGTAACAGGCTGAATACGTTTTGCTCAGACAAGGTTGGATGCTGTGAACTTATCTGGTGAGTTCAGTTTATCTCTTATTCTTTTTTCGTTATCGAATAAGTTATAAGTTTGTTCGTATGTAGTGTCTTAAGTGTCCATATATATATGTCCGGCATTGCGTCTGAGGTCTCGAAATTTGAAAAGTTGTAGGAGCGATTCCAGAACCTTAAACTTCCTTATGATGCTCTGACAATTTTATACTATGGATTCACAAATATTGTTTATGCCTATTGATGCTATCTAAAGTATGTTCAGATGAAACATGCCAAACCATTTGACTGCCCTGTTTGTCTGTTGTTGGTCTAATGCTTGAGCTGAGAGTCAAAATCCTTGTTTTAAGCCTCACATCTCTTGTGACAGGTGTAAAGAAAAATTATGGTGTACTTGTGTTTTCTGTTTCTTCAGGAGCCATTCTGAAGAAAAAGACAAATGATACTGCTGTCCAAAATTAGCAAAAATGGAGCTAGAAATTTGGAATGTTCTTCGGATATAGAGACAAAAGTCACAAGACCTGCCAAAAGGAATAACGATAAAGGAACAAACAACACAAGTAAAGGAAATTTTTGGTTTGCAGCAAGCATAAAGGAAAAATAAAAGAGAGGCAGCCTCACAGTTTCAGTGGCACACTGGCCTGTTATATAATAATTCCCTGTACGTTTCTATTCTGTTGTCAGTTTCTCTTCACAAGGTCATGGACAATCCACTATCAGAACACCTGCTGACGAAGGTTAAAAACTTGAAGCTGAAGATGCTTGCTTCGTGGAAGAAATGCCAAAGTACAGTTATTAATTCAGGGAAAGAACTCACACGTTGGATTTGACTCTGGACCTAAACTGTGTAAGCAGATGTTTCACCCCAATTTAGCTAAGCATCCGAAATTGGCTACTCCCAAGAGAAAGGGCTGTGACAGGGCTGTAGATGTAACTGGCTTGGCTTCTTTCCCAGACAGGGATAGTAGTAGCCACGGGCCTCTAAGTTCACAAAATGGGAGTATAAATCTCACGAATAATCTATCTCTCAGTATCTTGCAGTGAATGGGTCTAGCGGTTCATGTTTTTGATAGCAATGGTCTGCTTACATACTGGTAAGTACTTATCTTATTTATTACCCCCTCGTCTGAATTTGATAGGCTGGTTGGTTGTACACTTATTTGGGAGTCCCAAATTATAAGCTAATTTCGATATTACATGTTAGAAATAAACCCAAATTTGGTTTTTCTTATTTACATCTATGTACAAAAACCATCAATTTCATTTCCTAATCTATGTGCAACTACTCTATCAAATTGGGCTATACTAAAAACATAAATCCTTACTACTTGGGCTAATATACTCCATTATATATACTACAGGAACCCAGTGGCTGAGGACCTTTATGGTTATTCTACATCAGAAGTACTCGGTCGGAGTCCCCTTGGTCTGATTATTGAGGAGTGTGACTTCAATGAAGCAAATGAAATAATAAGCAGGAATAGCTTTGGCCAAATCTGGATAGGGGAGTTCCCAGTCAAGAACAAACAAGGACGACGATTTCGAGCACTTGCAATAAATACCCCGCTATATGATGATTATGGTGCTTTTGTTGGGGTTATTTGTTCGTCATGTGATTCTCAGCTCTTTCTAGAAACCCCAGCTCCATTTTCTTCTAGAACAAACCCTTCTTCGAATGCCAGCGCTTGTGAGTCCCGTAAAGGTGGTGCACTGACAACAACTGATCTTCATCCTTGGCAAAAACCATCGCAAGTTGTGATTGCTTCTGAAAAAACAAATCTGGTAAGTGGAACTTTGATTTCTGAATGTTGGGTTCATTTTGATTGATTTTTTTAGTGTAGTCCATCTCTTGATTAACGGAGTCTTGAAACAGGTGTCAAGAGTGACCAACAAGACAGTACAGTTAAAAACTAGAACTTGTAAGAGAACCTTGGAATGTGAAACTCAGGGTGGAAATGGTCTGTGCTTCTGTCAACCATGTTTGTTAGAAACTATATCCTCTGACCATAGGGTGGATGGCTTAAAGAAAATACACCAGGGAAAACTCTCTGGAGGTGTCGATGATGAGGATGAAGGTAAGGCTGGGTTCAGTAACACAATAACGTCTAGGGTGAATGGGATATTCTTACCATGGGAAAAAAGTGTGCAAGAGGGGTTGGTAGGTAAGACTATCACCAGTGGTATCTTTCCCAGTTTGACTCATGAACAAAAAAATGCCTTACAGAAAAGTTCTGATACACAGAACCAGGTTGTTAAGAACAATCTGAGTTAAGCATCTAGTTCCTCGTCCCGTTCTTTGAAACCTAATCGAACCAGTAATGTAGACAGAAGCAGCAGCAGCAGCAGCAGTTCACATCATATGTTCAAGATTGAAGTGGGCTCTTTAAAGCTTGATATCTCTTGGGAGGACTTGACATTTGATGAACAAATAGGACGAGGTGTTTTATATTTCCTTTTTCTGATTTTCTCTTATCTTTAACATTTTTTCAACTATGTAATTCTAGTTCTTTTACTGATCTTTGGTTCTTGATTGATAGGTCGCAGGTTCATGTGCAACTGTGTATCAGGGCCGTTGGTGTGGCTCGGTATGTTAAGTTATTCTTTCGGAGCCTGATAATTTGCGGATTTAAGTGCCACATCTGCCTAATTCATTATTTTTAAGCTGAATTAGAAATTTTATCTTCAAAAAAAGAAAAAAGAAACAGTGACATGTTGGATGTATGTTATATCTCTGATTATATTGCCAGCTGCGGTAATGATGCTCGTATATTAGGCCAGTATTGTAGCCTAACATATTTATCTGCGCGTTTGTTTTTACCTGACCTCTATATCAACAGTATTGTAGCCTTAACTGTGGGAAAACCAGTTGGGTTGTCTGTTGTGACCAGTCAACCCACCAGGGTTTGGTCGAACCTGACTCATTGTGTTATTTTATATATTAACAGTCTAAAACATCCAGGCTAAGACTAGTGTTAGATGTTTCTTATCCGCCTGGCCCTGGCATGGTTCAGAGGGATGTATAAATTTCCAAGGTGTTATCTGAAACTAATTTCCTTTCTCTTGCAGGATGTCGCTATAAAGGTATTTTCTGAAATTGAGCACTCAGATGACTTGTTATGTTCTTTCAGACAAGAGGTGATTTTTTAACTCAAGCCAAATTTTGTCTCCAGAAAACAGAGTTGTTTGTAAGATACCTTCAGTATAATGATGATTTAAGAAATTCGGCTACTAACTTGAGAAATTTATTGTGGATGTATTGTCATTTTCATACTCGTTTCTTCATATGATGATTTAAATTCGGCTAAACTAATTTGCGTTGCAGCTATATTCATAGACATATTAAGCAATGGTCTAAAATTATGTTTTTTATGAAGGTATTACTTATGAACAAACTCCGGCATCCAAATGCGCTACTCCTTATGGGGGCTGTAACTTCACCTAGGCATCTGTGCATTGTCGCTGAGTTACTCCCACGGTTCATGCTCCACTTCCATTTGTTTTACATTATCCCCAATCGAGTATGTTTGTTTTTAGGCTCAACTCTGATGATCTTTTCTGTTGCAGTGGGAGTTTGTATCAGTTGCTTTGACGTAAGACTCCTACACCAGATTGGAAGTGGCGTGTTCTGATGGCTTTGGACATCGTGAGTACTCTTTTCAGCGATACTATTACATAACATAGGTAACATGGAACTATATTGTGAAATTAAATAACTTTGTTTTGTTGCGACCTTTCTAACGGCACGAGGTATGAATTACCTTCATCGATACAAGCCACCTATTATTCATCGTGATTTAAAGTCTTCGAATCTGTTGGTTGACAAACTTGAGGGTGCATACCAACAGTATCACTTAGAATGAAGCATCTGCATTTCATCTTGTTAACCGTTTGCGATCAGCAGGTTGGTGATTTTGGTCTTTCACGACTGAAGCATGCGACATTTTTAACTACAAAATCTGGGAAAGGAACTGTACATTTCGTAACGCTGCCTCAGTTTCTTTTCTTTCTTTTGGAGTGAATTGCAGCGGTTTTATGGTCTAATATTCCTGTTGGGTGTTGTGTGCTTAAGTGTCAAATTGATCATGTAAGTTGCCATTTCTTTGTCGTCGTTATATGTGCAGCCACAGTGGATGGCTCCAGAGGTTATCCGGAATGAGCCAGCTGATGAAAAGTTTGTTCCATTTCTTTCAGTTGCATTGTTAATACGATTTGATTATTCCCAGTTCTGGTAACTTAATTTTTGTACCATATTAATTCATACATGGGAAACTATTCAGGTCTGATGTATATAGCTTTGGAGTAATACTGTGGGAGCTTGCCACGCTGAAAATCCCTTGGGATGACCTGAACTTAATGCAAGTAAGTTCTTTCTCAGGAACCATAACATTTGATGCCCTGCTCATGTAACCTTGTCCCTGTCTTACCATCTTATAGTAGGATTATGGGTTTTAACTGTGAGGATGTTTGTTGTTTATGGGGGATAATTCAACTGAGATTATAATATAAGACTCGTAAAATTTTGAGAACGATTACTGTATTATTAAGTCTCGTAATAATATATAGAGCAGTATAGACAAAAGTGTATATAACGTTTTTATGTATGCTTCTTTTCAGTTTGAGTTAGTGACCCTTCACCCTTAAAATATGAAGCAAAAAAAATGTGAAGAACTGTTACATTTTGATATTTGAACAAGAACACTAGATTTTTGTCCCACATGTCTTTTTTACCAACAAGTTTGTGTCAGTGAATACTTTTTGATGTAGAAGAATACAGAATTATTCACTGTTTTGGAGGGGAGTCATGCAGGTGATTGCAGCTGTAGGGTTCATGGACCAACGAATTGAGATCCCGAAGGACACAGACCCACAGTGGGCATCTTTGATTAAGAGTTGCTGGCACAGGTGTTTATCTTGTAACGTTTTTTTTTTCTTTTCTTTTTTGTACTTCAAATTTCTGTTTGAGTGCTCATTGAAAACCTAGTAAGACAATAACTGGATACTCCCTCCATCCTTTTTAGGCAAAATTAGAAAAGTGAAAGACCCACTTTTTCTGGGACGGAGGTAGTATTAGATATTGTTCTATATGCTATCCATTTTGATCCATTGTTCTCATAGTTTTTTGCAACTTCACAACATAGTGACCCAAAAAGACGGCCAACATTTGAGGAACTGCTTGAAAAGTTGAAAGTTCTGCAGAGATATTATTTCGCGAAAAAGCTCAAGCAGATTTCAAACTTAACAAAGGGTGATTAATATCAACATTGACACCATGGATTCGAGTATGAGTTCATTCCTCACCAGCATGCCTTATGTGTCCCCAATGGCTTAAGTTATGAATGAAATCCCATCTATGTACATACTCTCAAGCTGGTGAAAGGCGTATTTACCTTACCAGCTTGCCTTATGTTTCCTCTATGAGTTCGTGTGAAATCCCATCCCTGTACATGCTCTCAAGATGCTGTAAGGCAGTTATTCTTTACCAGCATGCTTTATGTGTTCTCTCTGAGTTTGTGAATAAAATCCCATTCATGTACATGCTCTCAAGATGCTGTAAGGCGGTTTTTCCTTACCAGCAGGCTTTATGTGTTCTCTATGAGTTTGTGAATAAAATCCCATCCCTGCACATGCTCTCAAGATGCTGTAAGGCGGTTATTCTGTACCAGCATGCTTTATGTGTTCTCTATGAGTCTGAACCACATCCAATCTACTCTAACATGGTAAATAAAGGAGTTTAATGTTGATTTGTTTTGTCTCGGCTGGTCAATTGATAACAGATTTCAGAAATCCCATGCAATGCAGGTTTTCCATGTAACCATGACAGTCTGCTTCCCTGATATTTGCCCCATGTTGAACACCTAAAGACACACAGTGTCTGACACTCACGGACACTTCAAAGGGGGATTCATGTGCTCAATATTGTTAGTCTGTTATTTACTGTGTATATATTTCGTGTATCATTATGTACTTGTATTTAACTTAATAAATTGCTAGTAGTGTTTGGGTTTGGAGTATCTGGACTTCCGGCAATTGCCCACGTAGTATCGAACTTTTTTTTGTTTTTGATTAGTTCACGAGCTGGAAAGTCAGATGCAAGATTGATTTACACACTGTTATGTCTGCTCTTGGTTTCTGGTGAATTTTCACAGTGATGCAAATGTATTAATTTAGTGGGAATCAATGTTTGATTTTGGCTGTAATTTGCAGTTTTGGGGACTAATAAATAGGCCGAAGAGCTGTAATCTGGAAATGATGGGAATATTCAAAGCTTATTTGTGCCTTATTCTAATGGCCTACAAACTGAAACTTTGATCCCTTGGAAGTGAAGCGACTTCTATATTCACCAGATGCCTATTGCAGCTTAAAACTTTCTTAATTTGGAGAGTTTTCTGAGGTATACCCCCTTGAAAATTATTGTTGGATGGGACCAGAGAATGCGTTCAAAGAGAGAACTTAAAGTTTTATATGTGAATCAAACATTTTATACTTGCACAGCATAGAATATTGAACTTTCCTTTCTGCAATATTTAGATGATATTGTTCTATAAACTAGTAAGGCCACATGTGCGATGCACATGTTTGAATTCGATTCTTTTAACAACACCAAATTTGATAATAATGGAAAAAAAAAATCTTAAAAAAAAAATTTAATATCCTTGTTTGTACTCATTACGTAGATAATTTAAAGAGCTTTTCAAATATATTAATTTTGCAAAAATCCAATGTGTATTTTTAATGATATCTAAGTTTTAATTTTTTTGATCTATTTTTAAAACAATGGCATTCCTGTAAATATACAAATATTAACTAAAAGCTTAGTTAATGGGGGTATTATTGTCATGTGAAAAGACTTCACCAAAAATACCTCTTTTCTTTATACTAGTATAAGGCCACATGTGCGATGCACATGCTTGAATTTGATCATTTTAATAACACCAAATTTGATAAGAATGAGAAAAAAAATTATTAAAATAAAATTTAATATTCTTATTTGTACTCATTACATAGATAATTCAAAGAGCTTTGCAAATATACTAATTTTGCAAAAATCCGATGTGTATTTTGAAAGATATCTAAGTTTTAAATTTTTTGATCTATTTTTAAAACAATGGCATTCCTGTGAATAAACAAACATTGATTCAATGTACCTTTTTAACCTTGAATACATATGTATAGTAGTGGTTGATATTTAAGGCCATATTAGTAATATCAAGGTTACACCAAGCTATTTTGTCCTTTTGTGACCAATCAAAATACCTCTTTTCTTTATATTAGTATATAAAATTAGTAAGATTTCAGGTTATGAATGAAGAAGGATTATGTGTTGCACACTCAAGTGCGGAGGCAAAGGTCTTAATGACTGAGTTCCATTACTCTCTCTAGAGGTGGTAGATGATTTATGTAGATAAATACCAAGGTTGCCCTTTCCAATTTACGAAGTGTTTGTTTTTGCTGATTCAAGGTCTAATATTTTGAGAATTGATCTCAATGATCTACTTGCTCTTTGTATTTTCAGCTTGCAGGAATGTGTCAAGTTAGGTCCAGATGACGATGTTCAGAAACCATGTATAAGCCTGCCGACCTTATCTGAAAGTTGTAAGCAAGCAACATGGCAACATTTGTACTTGTATGTTTTTGTGTGTGCATTAACTCTTGTTAAGAAGAAGACAAACTGATAGTAGTGTTTAAAAATCTTAATAAAATTAGCATTGGAAGTTGAAACATGGAATGGTACTCTAGCCAAGAAGATTGTTCAAGATACTGAAGGGCCAAATTTGATACACTATAAAATAGGAGAACAAACACTTTAAGCAAAGACAAAGTTTGTGATTAACTAGATATACAAACAGAAAAGTAGGAATTTTTTTGAGTTTTTACACCAGCGGAGACTTGAGAGTCTAGGGAGTAACTAGATATAACGAAATCTTTGCAGGTTACTTTTTTATGTTGAAGTGTAAGTAAATCTGAAACTGTTCTTCTATCTATTTCTTTAAGTGTTCTGTGAAATCTTGTCACTACTACATGGACACTGCATTAGCAGAAGAACCACTGAAAAAGGCCTGAGAACTTAAAGTTGTAGATGCCAACATCAAAAAAGAAAATCGAAACTTAACACATTGTGGAACCGATTCTGGAACTAGAATAGACTCTGGACCTAATTCGGTTTACAGTAAGGAGATGTTTCATTCAGTTTCAACTCAGAGATCAAGTTTCGACAGCCGTACAAGAGAGAGTGGTTATGGGGGTGACATAGAAACCATGTCAGCGTGTTCAACTAGCATAGGAGAGAATAGTATGAATAGTATCCCTGATCCTCCAAGCGCTCTTAAACGAAGTGTAAATTATACAAATAAACAATCTTTGAATATCTTGCGGTCAATGGGTCAGGCAATTCATGTTTTTGATCGCAAGGGTCTAATAGTTTATTGGTAAGTTTCTTTTCATAGTTTTTCTGGACTTTGATAAATAGGATTGTGGACAGTTTTGGGGATTCAATGAGTTACAAATATCTGGAATTTTCATGCATGTACTGAGATTATTATACTTCATGTATTTAACTATTTCTTTGTTATGTTATTTCAGGAATCCATCGGCTGAGCACCTTTATGGTTATTCTCCATCAGAAGCACTTGGCCGTAGTCCTCTTGGTCTTATTATTGAGGAGTGCGACTTTAATGAAGCAAATGAAATAATACGCAGGAGCAGCTTTGGCCAAATCTGGACAGGGAACTTCCCAGTCATGAACAAACAAGGACGGCGATTTCAAGCATATTCAAACCTTACCCCACTATATGATGATTGTGGTGTTTTTGTTGGGGTTATTTGCTTAACATTTGATTCTCAGTCCGCTCTTGAAACCCAAACTCTATTTTCTGGAGCATATCTTTCTGGGAAAACATCATATCCCAGCTCTATTGGGCTATCTAGAGGTGGTCAAATAATGACCGATGGAGTTGATACTCCGAAGAAAAGATTGCAAGTTGCGATGTCTTCCAAAGTATTGAATTTGGTAAATTCGATCTTTCAAAGTTTGATTATTTTTTATTCTATGATCTCCGTCTTTGTTGATATCTTTCTGCTGGAACCATGAAAACAAACCTCAAGAAGGATTAAGAAAGTCTGGACGAAAATGAGAACTTGTGTCGATAAACCTATGACACATGAAACCCAAGATGGAGATTCATTGTATGTTGATCATCAAGGAATCTTAGAAATTGTTTGCTCTGATGATGATAAGGAGGAAAAGCACAGGGAGAGCAGTTTGGAGATTTTACCTGTAAGGGTGAAGATACAATTGGGATCTGCAAAGAAGACTCAGCAAGGATCGCATATTGCTGAAGTAGAAAAGCTTGCAACTATGGTGAATGGAGATAAAGATGTTGAAGGAATGGATGGGGTAGATAATGCTTCCCAAGTTGAGGTGCAGGACAACAATGATCCTGTAGACAAGGGTTGGAAAATTGCAAAAGAAAAAATGTCCTCAGCTAACAAGAACATTGTTGAGGATGATGATAGGGTACTAAAAGAGGCTTCTTGCAACATCAATCAATTCAATTTACTTAATTTAGATTCTGAGATGGGTAACATGGAAAATGAAATAGAAGAGACCAATGGTGAAACAAACGGTGAGGCTAATACTAGTGTGACTGGAACTAAGGAAGATGATAATGAACAGTCATCCGGTGATGAGGTTGAGACGTCATCAGAGGAAGAAATTCGTGCTGTGAAATTGAGATCTCTAGAAGATCTGCCGCGAAGGAAGATCATGACAAGTTTTCAAAACGTAGAAGCTCTTATGAAATTTAGCAACTTAATGGGAATTGCAGGTGTTAGAGAACAGAATGTATAATGTATATATGGTTAGCTTCCCTATTTAGTTTTGGGTTTCCTGTTTTAGTTGACGTCTGTTTTGTTAAGAATTGTTGTCCAAGCACTGTAAACCCTATTGTATATCAACTATAAATATGATGCTTTTCCTCTGGTTTACTTATCTTGAGAAACCAAGTTTATATCAAATCTGTCTTGGTATCAGATAGGTCGACATCTTTAGGACCTTTAGGGTTTTCTTTCTTTTAACCTTCTTCATCTCAATTTATGTAACCTTTACTATGTCGACTGGATCAACCCAATCTTCGACAATATCTTCATCAATCAGTAGTTTATCTCCTTCTGCAACTTCAGAGCAAGTCCCTTTTGAACGCCTACATGGTGCTATCACGGAAAAGCTTGCTGGTCATAATTATTTGTTATGGAAGGCTCAATTTATTCCCTATTTGCAAGGATACGATTTGGAAAAGTTTGTCGATGGCACTTTCGCTTCTCCAGCGGCCATTGTTAACGGAGCTCCTAACCCTTTGTTTCTATCTTGGAGACGCACAGACAAGTTATTGCTTGGATGGATTATGTCTTCTCTGCTTCTTCAATTTTAGCAAAAGTTAAGTCATGTCAAACCTCAAGTTCTATCTGGACAAAACTAGAGAGTCTTTTTGCATCCAAAACTGATGCATATCTAATTCATCTTAAGGAATCTCTCTCATCTGTTAAGAAGGGAAACTCAGCTATGCCCGACTATATTCAGTCAGTTAAGAACATTGTCGATTCACTTTCCGCCAGCGGGATAGAAATTTCTGACAAGGAATACCGCCATTATGTTATTAAGGGTCTTGATTCAGCTTATGAGTCCATTGTTAGCTCTCTAATTACCACCATGGGCGTTATTACATCTGATGAGTTTGAAGCTATGTTACTTTCTTATGATCTTCGTGTCAGTGCGCAGAATCAGCTTACTACCTCGCAGTTACAAGCTAATGTTGCCTCCACCAATCACAGTCGTGATATTCCTCTTACACGAGACGGAAAACCTGCTATCATCTGCCAAATATGTGAGAAGCCATATCATGGTGCTCGAGATTGCCGCAAGAGAACTGATATGATCACTTATCCTCCTCGTGACCAGCGTAAACAAGTTAAGGGTTATAACAATAGAGGTGTCCGGTCTTCTTCGAACAATACCTCCCCTCCTCCTGCTGCCTATGCTACGTACCACCAACCAAACTACACTTATGATTGGCTTGTGGACAGTGGAGCCAACAGTCATATGACAAATAACCTTCGAAATCTACAGACTCATCACGAGTATAATGGACCTGATGAAGTGCCCACCGCTGCTGGCTCTGGTATGGGAATATCTAACATTGGTAATATTGTTCTTTCCATTCCAAATCGTAAGTTCTTTCTCTCCAATGTCCTTCACGTTCCTCATATCTCTAACAACCTTCTATATGTATCTCAGTTTTGCCGTGATAATAATGTCTTATTTGAATTTCATGGTAATGGTTGTCTTGTGAAGGATCGTTGCACGGGGAAGGTAGTACTCGTGGAGTGCTTAAGGATGGTCTTTATACACTTTCTCCAGTCTCGTCTATATCCGCTTTTGTTGGAGAACGTACATCGCTTCAAAATTGGCACCACCGTTTAGGGCATCCTATGCTCAAAACTGTTAAGGCGATTGTTTCAAACATCATCTACCAGGTGTCTAGTTCTAGCTTTTCTATGTGTCGATCTGTTTAGCCAATAAAAGTCATAAACTCCAATTTTATTCTAGTACCACTGTTTATGACAATCCTTTGGATTTAATTGTGTCAGACGTTGGGGTGCTGCCCCGGTTTTATCCAATGAAGGTTTTCGATATTATATAATTTTTGTTGATGTTTTTAGTCGATTTACTTGGATTTACCCAATGCATGTGAAATCGATCTTGTTTTCAATCTTTGAGATTTTTATAAACATGTTCAGACTCTTTTTAATCGAAAAATTAAAATTTTTCAGTCTGACAATGGCACTGAATATCGAAAATTTACCAAAATCCTTCAGCAAAATGGTATACTTCATCGGTTTACTTGTCCCCACACGTCTTCTCAAAATGGTCTTGCTGAAACTAATTTTTGGTACGATGCTTTTTCTACCGCCACTTTTCTTATGAATCGTGTCCCTTCGGTACCTACAGGTACTCGTTCTCCATATGAAATACTATTTCATAAAGTTCCGGACTATTTATGTATTCGAACTTTTGGGTGTCTATGTTTTCCACACCTTCGTGATTATCGGTCTAATAAATTGGAGTCTCGATCATCTCCATGTGTTTTCTTAGGATATTGCGCTACTCGAAAGGTTATAAATGTCTCCATGTTCCATCTGGACGAATATATTGGTCACGACATGTTGTCTTTGATGAGTCAGTTTTTCCTTTTGCAGCTGCACCCACTGTACTACCATCTCCGTCGCCGTCACTACAGGTACCTTCTTTCATTCCTGTCTTGTCTACACCAACCCTATTTCAGGCTTCCGCTGACCCTGTTGTTTCTTCTTTAAATGAGAACCCCAATGATAGCCTAGATTCTACTCCAACCACATCATCCTCGGTCTCTAGTAATTTACAACATGTAGACACCACCCCACTTACTCCCTCTATGCAGGAGTCCACTCAACAACACTCTTAGGAACCTTCTCCCATTCCATTTAGCTTGCCACCTCATGATTCACTCATTTCACTAATGCCTACAGTTCCTACGGCTCCTAGAACTCAACTTCCCACAATACTGAATCCTAATCCATCTAGCATCCATTTTCAAAACCCGGTCACTCAAAATGAGCATCCTATGATCACTAGGGGAAAGGATGGTATTATCCAAAAGAAAGTATTGTTGGCTTCTAAACAAGCAAATGTTACTGATTTTTTATTTGAGCCCACTTGTTATTCACATGCAAAAAATAATCCTAAGTGGTGCAAGTCTATGAATGAGCAATATTACGCTCTTCTTAAAAATGGTACTTGGTCTTTGGTTCCAAGGAATTCTAGTATGAATCTGGTTGGGTGTAAGTGGGTGTTTCGGATCAAGCGAAATGCTGACGGCACAATTGAACGATGCAAATCACGTCTTGTTGCTAAAGGATTTCATCAAATAGAAGGCATTGACTACGGCGAAACTTTTAGTCCAGTCATAAAGCCGTGTACCATACGGGTTATTCTTACATTAGCTCTTACATACTCTTGGCCTATTCGGCAACTTGACATTCAAAATGCTTTTTTAAACGGTGTTCTTACCGAAGAAGTTTATATGAAACAGCCGCCGGGGTACGTTGATTCTCAATTTCCAGACTATGTATGCAAATTGCATAAATCTATATATGGCCTAAAGCAAGCACCTAGGGCGTGGTATAATCGGTTGAGTGTTTTTCTTCAAAAACTTGGGTTTGTTATCTCGCGGGCAGACTCCTCCTTGTTCATCCGTCGTTCTACTGAGGGTACTGTTTATTTACTTGTCTATGTTGACGATATTATTTTGACAGGCTCTACTTTAGCTTGTGTCCAAAATCTGATTGTTACTCTTGAGAAAGAATTTGCCTTGAAAGATCTTGGAGAGTTATCTTTCTTCCTCGGTGTTGAAGTTACACGAACTCATGCTGGTTTGTTTCTTTCCCAACGACGCTAGCTATATAGAAGATTTGTTAGAACGAGCCAATATGCATGGCGCCAAGCCCGTGAGTACCCCTTTCACCACTTCTACTGAATTAAATCCACAAGGTGGAACTCTTTTATCAAATCCTACTTTATATAGAAGTCTTGTGGGTGGTTTGCAATATTTATTGATCACACGCCCGGAGCTTGCGTTTTCAGTAAACAAGGTTTGTCAGTTCATGCAAAATCCAACTGATCAACATTTACTTCTTGTGAAACGGATTCTGCGATATCTACAAGGTACATCCTCTTATGGTATTACTTTGCAACGTTCTCCTACATTAAAGATAAATTTTCAAGCATATACCGATGCCGACTGGGCTGGTGATCAAGTTGATAGGCGCTCTACGAGTGGTTATTATGTCTTCTTAGGATCAAATATTATCTCTTGGAGTTCTCGCAAGCACAAAACTGTTTCAAGATCGAGTACGGAGGCTGAATATAGAGGTCTTGCAATTGCAACTGCCGAACTCATGTGGATTGAATCTTTGCTAAAAGAACTCCAAGCTCCGGTATGCACTCCACCTGTTTTATGGTGTGATAATCTCGGTGCTACGTGTCTCACCATGAATCCTAATTTTCATGGGCGCACTAAACATATCGAAATTGATTATCATTTTGTGCGCGAACGGGTTCAACGTGGTCAATTGGTTGTTCGATTTGTCTGCTCGAAGGACCAAATAGCTGATGTGTTTACCAAACGAACACCAAAACAACATTTCTGCTCTTTGCGCTCTAAGCTTACTGTAACTGATCACCTGCTTAGATCGAGAGAAGTGTTAGAGAACAAAATGTATAATGTATATATGGTTAGCTTCCCTATTTAGTTTTGGGTTTCCTGTTTTAGTTGACGTCTGTTTTGTTAAGAATTGTTGTCCAAGCACTGTAAACCCTATTGTATATCAACTATAAATATGATGCTTTTCCTCTGGTTTACTCATCTTGAGAAACCAAGTTTATATCAAATCTGTCTGCAGGAAATGACAGAGAATGAAATGAAGAAGATCTTTGGAGGCAGAAGAAAAAATGAAAGATAAAACCCAAAAAGTTCCCTCAAGGATTAAGTATAATGGTGATTTGAATTTAGGACGCGGTAAACGAACCCCAGCCAAGAAAAACTGATCTGCTTTTGGGGTTTTGGTTTCTTTGGTGTGGTCATGGAGTGGTTTGTTAGTTGGATGAGCCTCTGGAGGCTTACCCTTCTTTGTTTTGTGCAGTTGGGAAAGACATTGGTCCTTTCCCAGCTGTACCTTAGTTGCACTTCTTTGTGTCTCCTTCCATGTTCTTCTTTTGTGCGTTTAAGCCCCTTTTAATAAAATTTTAAACTTGAGAAAAAATAAAAATAAATTGGGATCTGACAGATGATAATCCAAGGTGAAGTTTAAAAATCAGGAGGAAATGAAGCCTTTGTAGAAGGAAAAGTGACTTAGTAATCGAAGTTTTTGTGTCTTGGGTCATTATCAAGTGTTGTAATATATTTTTTTATGAAGTTCAATAGTATTCAGCGTCTACATATGCCTGAAAGTAATGCCACACTTTATGAAAACAGGGCTATTTTTTAGATAATTAAAACAACTTGAGCAGGGATTCAAAACCACGATTGCAACTAGCAATAATATTATCCTTTTCAATTTATTTTCCTTTGCTCAGAAGAAGACCAACTGATGTTTTCTGTCCGAAACACCTAAAGGCAATTCCAATGGTAATGAACAAAAAAATTTTTTGTTGAGCCACGTGGATGAACAAATTGTGTTTTCCACTATAGTAACACTCAGTTGGCGGCCTTACATTAGACGCGCGGATCGACATGAACCGCCGGCGACCAAACTTCACTCGCGCGCATCAGTTACACTCGCCCAGTACTCCTATTACTCCTTGGTTTGACATAAAATTTGATTATAATAATAATCTCAAAAAAGTTGTACTGATAAAGTAGTGATAATATAAACAACAAATAAGTTTATTATAATAGGGCTAGGATCCGTTGACATGGTTATAATGACATAATCTTGACATTTTAGCGTCATTTTCTCTACCAAACCCAATGGGCAATGAATTCGAGGCTAATTTTTTGATGACATGTTCTTCTTATAAGTTTCTACACTCCCATCAAAAATGAGATCATTCCGAGATGTATAAGACCACCATCTACCATTTTGAATATCAACCGTTGAAGATTAACGGTTGAAATTAAAATATGTGGATGGTGAAGTTTCTATTTCAGAATTCTCTCATTTTTAGTAGGAATGTAGAGTTTTATACGAGGAACATGTCGCCAGAATATTAGCTTTAAATTCATTGCCGGTTGGGTTTGGTAGAAAAAATGATAACCATGTCAACGGATTATGTCATTATAACCATGTCAACGGATCCTTCCCCATTATAATAATCATATTTACAAAAGTCATACATATAATATTACTGTGTCAGTTGAAAAGTGATGGAAAATTAGAGCGGGCGGATCATGGTTGCTCGCGGGCGTTTTTGCTTTGACCTCGCGTTGTTACCTCACACGCTAGCGATTGTGCTACCAATGCGGGCGTTTTTCTTTTAACCTCGCGTCGTTACCTCAAACGCCAGCGGTTGTGCTACCAACGCCCGGCCTAACATCAAGAGCGCGCTAGGTGGTCCAACTCAATGGACAAACCAACAAATTTGTTGGTTTGTACATCCATTTTTCATGTTTGTTGAGTCCATAGTGGGAACAAAATCAACAAACTTAGAGTTTGTTGAGTCCATAGGAACTGCTCTAAGCTAATAAAATTGAACCTTGGAAGTTGAAGATGTTAGAAAAAATGGGTTTTGTTATATCCAAAAGTGCATGGACCATGATTTGATCCCTAGACCTATTGCTCGCTAGTTGTTTTTTCATTTGAATAGATAAAACATGGGCTTTTTAACAAAGTGGCCATGTTTTTGTAATAGATTTCAGAAAATGGCCGTTATTTTGAAGCCACTCATTCTCCTGTCTCAGTCATAGATCATGAAGGAATATCCAGATATGCGTATAGTTACATCATTCTCAAAAAGAAAGTTGGTTCATGACCGGTTGTCAGCCGAGCAAAAATAATTTCACTTTCTTACTCACTAAATATAAATGAAGTACAAGGTAAGGAAGAGTTCGTTTCCACAGAGAGGCAATTGTTGTTATGCGATTTTCAGTTTCTAAGGTAACCAAGGGGGGAATTTTTGTTGTTTTAATGAAATACTAAAGCAAAAATAAAATAAAGCAAAACAAATAATTGGAATAATCAATAAAGAGAAGATATTGGTCACGGGATAGTATCATTCACAAACATGTATTATCATCAATGATTAGAATTGGTATTTTAATATCTCATTTACTAAAAGTCCTAGGATACCTTGATCGCAAGGATATCCCGCTAATTCCCTGATTTCATCACAACCACATTAAAAGATGCATATGTGAATTCTTTCTAGAAAGCAACCTAAAGTGTAAAAGCACAATTAAGTTTAACTCCCTCAAAGCAATAAGTTCTATGGAATAAGACTAATCAATGCAAACGAACGTGTAAAAGCACTAATCCGTTTTAACAAAAGTTATGATTCACTTGTGACTAGTAGGATATATCACTACAAGCACTACCCACAATTATGCTACTTAGAATCAGGGATAAACAACTATTTCGTATTGAAAACCCTAATCTAGCACTAGAGATGAAAGTAAATCGGATTGATTCCGGACTCAACCAAACAAACAATCAAATCATTTAACACTATTAATTGTGAATCACAAACAATAAAATATTGAGACAAAACTAATTCATTGAATCATATAACATATTGAGAAATCAACTTTATCCCATAACCAATAATATGTTTTTAGCTACTCATAGCTATGGAGTTCATCATAAAAATATTAATTGAATAGAAGAAGATGAACAAAAGCAAACCCTAGAAGCGTAAACAAAAGCGGCTCTCTCCAAGTTCCAAGAAGAATATATATTCCAAAGTTGTAGAAGACTTTCCTTTAAATAGCTCTCTTGTTTCCAAATTAGGTCTAATCTCAAAGGTCCAATAGATAGAAGTCCACCAAGCCCATATGTGAGAAAAACCCATGTAGAAAATATGCCCCAAAAACGGTTCTGGAAAAAATCGGTATTGTGGCTTAAATTGGCGGAAAATATATCTCAGGTGACCGGAAAAGTCCATCCGGTCACCGGTCAACGATTCAAATCGGAAAGTCAGGCCGAGTCAAACGATCCAGAGAGTCAGCCGGGTCAACTCGGGTCAAACCGACCGAGTCAGGTGAGTCAGGGCTTGGATCATCTATCTGACTTGGCTGAGTTGGTTGATTTGCACGGCCTAGGCCATTCGCACAAGCCATATCCTCTGTTGCGATAAGATGGCGCTTCATGTCTTCAGTGTTGCACCACCATGGTGTAATATCCTTCTCAAGCTCATTTTCAGCTGCAATTCTTTCAGTCATAAGCTTAACAGTTCCATTCATTCTCATCACCAGCAATCACCACAAACCATTCAATCCTTGCTCATGCATCTCCACCAGCGCCATGTGCATTTCCAGTTATAGCTGCACACTCACTCAACACAGTCTGCAATGTAACTTCCACTTCAGCTCAGCTGAAATACCTATTAAACTAGCACCTGAAGCAAGCAATACTACCAACACAACTTGAACTGCACAAACTCAGTAGCTCATCTCCTCTAAGCTTAGCACCACCAATGCCATTGCATGCACCTCCAATGCCTCTCACAAACACAAACATGGCTTACAATTGCAGCTACAGCTCTGCAATGCCTCACAACCATTCAAGAACTCCCATTACAACTGCACCCTATTTTGTCACCTGCAATGAGCTAGCACAAGCAATATTTGTAGCTCATCAGGACCAGTGCCTCTCTTTCAATAGCTTCCCATTCAGCCTGCAACTCATTACCATTCAGTTCAACTGCAATACATACACACAATACCACCTAACTCAGGCCACAATTATCTCCTTGTTCTTCAGTGCATTCTCCACACAACACCAACCTCAGTTGTAACAACTCAGCTCGCCTAAATTCCATGCTTGTAATTTAACTCCATTGCATCCATCCCAGTTCCTCCATTCCTCTGCCATCTTTCACTGCTTGAGCCATTGTCCATTTCAGTCACAGCCATGATGAACAACATCACCAGCTGCTACTTCATTAACATAGCACCACTCATAACAATACCACAGATCACCTGCAATATATCAGCTCAAACCCTCAATTCGTAACCAACCCATCATTTCGACCTCAACAGAGATCCCCAATTCAAAGAGTCCCACTTCGAATCATCCACAACAACCCTTTCTACAGAATCGTATCCACTCTTCATCTGTTCCAATTCTTTTCACAGCTGCAATTTCTACGATTTTCATCTCTTGATTTCAGCAGCAACAAGAACCCATTTCAAATCGAAAACAACCTTTGATTTCTTCTCACCTGTTTCGATTTCCACAGATCCCCTTATCTCAATTTCTTCTCGATTCAACCTCTCATTGCAGTTCTCATAACACCACCAACTGATTCCAGTTCTTCTTTTTGACAGCAATTTCTCGATCTCATCCTTTCTGAGTTCTTTATTTGAACAGAAACAACACCCTCTGTCTCCATCAATCTCCTCGGTTCTCTGATTCAAATAGCTCTCATAAATTCTCTCATTTATCGATTTCACAGCAGCAGCTGCTGCTGCGCAGCCATTGTTCCTCTCAATTTCAGATGCGTAAATGAACTAATGATTGAGAGAAAACATCTCTCGAATTTAGGGTTGTGTAAGTAGGTTATAATTGATGTTATGTCACCTTGATAAGGGCTACCCAGATGGCATCCCCTTAACCACAGCTAGTCTTTGTTTAATACTCCTCCAAATAGAGTTGCCCCTTAACCTTGGCTCAGCTCCCAATAGCATGTGAAATGACAATTACACCTTTTAGACTCAATTTGAATGATTTCCTCTTCTTTTCCTCCGTGCGACTCCAAAGTACCTAATAACTCAAAAACACGCGTAAAGTACATAATTCACAAGAAAAATATCAAAGAAAGTGTAACTACTAGATAGTAAATTAGGTGTTTTAGACACCTATCAGATTCCCCCACACTTAGACTTTGCTAGTCCTCGAGCAAATCAAACAAAACAATTCTAAAGAATACATACAACTCCGTGACGTCGAGGCTACGATTACTCTTAGCATAAATAACAAGCCTTTGAACCCCTAGGTGTCCCTAGTGGATGAGTTATAGTCTCGTGAGGGTTTACTAGAGATATACCCACAAAACCTACTTTTCCAACTTACTAGTTCTCCGTAATGATAGCATCCAACGCGCTAAGAAGACATAGAGATTCTGCACACTAGTCATAAGAAGTTAGACACATAAATGAACACAATCTCATCCTTCAAATTTGAGAGAGAAATAACCATCCCTTATCGAAAGAAATTCGGGTTCGGAGTGATCGAAAGTCTTGACTCTGCCTCACAAGAAAAGGGTTTTATGAAGTTGCTCTCAATAATAAACAGCTTTTTATGGGTCACACATGTGTCCTGGTAGGAGTGAAGAGAGAATCCTGCGACACGTTGAATGGTAGGAAGGCAAAAACCCTCCGAAGTATTTTAAAAAACCACATCTTTTATCATTTTTGAAAACCCATTTTTCTGACGATCTCTAAGAAAGGAAATCAACCACTTAACGAAGGTGGGAATATACTTACTTACCTCGTTATCCGTTCGACGTGCATCTAGCACCACTCTCACAACATCCATAGAAACGTCTTCGGTCTTCAATCAGTGTCTTCATCTTCGTCTTCGGTCTTCAGCTCTTGATGATAACTCTTGAACTTCGTAGAATCTTGACAATGTAATTTTTTCCTCTAATCCTTATTGCTTGAAACTTCATTATGGATATTCCTTCTTCCATTGGCTTTATTGAAAGAATACAAAACTAAAAACAAACTATACAAACCCAAAATATAATTTTTATCATCATTTTTTTTTTCATTCTTTCTTTTTTTTTCTTTCTCTGTTGTTTTTTTTTTTTTTTTTTTATCATTTTTTTTTGACTATGAGACAAGAAAAATAAAACAAATACAAAACGAAACAAAACAATAAAACAAGTAATGAACCTAAATTTTTTTTCTCTTGTCTATATTTTTTTTTCTTTCTTTTTTTCATTTTTTTCATTTTTTTTTTTTTTGAGACAAGAGAAAGTAAAATACAAATAAAATAAAAATGTAAGTACAAAGGCCATGGTGTAAGTACTTTACCGCTTGATTCTTCACAACTTATATGTCTTGATATCATAAACTTCTCGAACTCTCATCTTGATAATCTTCACTCTTGTACAATAGTCTTCAACTTATAAAAATTCTGCTCCTTGTTTTGTTACTATACTTGAATCTGAAATCTGCTCATTTCTCGTATCATTGCTTGTAAACCTTGAACGTGTTCAACTTTCCTTCAAATTTGTGATGCTCCTCTTGTTGATGATGATGGTGTTTCTATGGACCTGTTGGTGTAGAGAGAGATAAAGTGGATGGTGCTAACTGCGAACAAGATTACAAGTGGTATGTAAGTTAGCAATTCGATGTCACCATCATGGTTGATAAAAATAGCACTCAAGAGATCAAAATAGTGCTTCTATGGTGGGAGGTTGGGCAGCTCACCATTCTGCCCGGAATTTACGTACGGTGACACACACTCTAAAAGCACAAATTTAGACAGGTACAAAGAATTGAAGGTTGGTGCCTCACATTATGTAACATGGGTAGTCTCCACTATAGGGGATCACTACTCTAATACCGAATTCAGTCTGCACCTTATTTGCCACTGGCATGGTTAAATACAACTTTAACTCTCATACAATTAAGAAACCCGATCATGTTCTCTGTCATCTCTAAGTTCAGTCACTCTTATGAGAATCTCGATGTAATCTTAGCGACATGTATACTATGTGACTCTAAACTAACTACAAGTTGGAGTTTTCTTATTCACTATTTTACACAAAAGTTGAAAATTTTTAAAAATTTACAACGCAAATGCTTAACCACTCCCCCACACTTAAACTTTACATTGTCCTCAATGTAAATTGAATCGTCCAAAGTAAGTCAAGGTGGGAAATTCTAACAAGATATATGACAAGTGTTTATGGGTGAAATCTACTCCTGCAGAATTTGGTAATTTGGGGTGTGGATGAGGAATGAATTTAAACCTTAAGCAAATGCACTGCGCGGTGAGTGCTTGTAGATTCGAGAGATCAATCTGTGCAAGTCCGGCCTAAACCAAGAAATGGCCGTTCCGGACTTTGTTTCGGTCACAAAGTGAAGGAGATGGGGTTGATCTTAGGGAGGGAAGCGAAGAAGGTGTTGAGATTGTGAAGGTGTAGACTTGCTTATGACTTGTAACAGAAAGTGAACAAGCTTACGATTGGTGTAAGCGGTGCTCTCGGGTGTTTTCTTGTTGTTTTTCTCTGTTTTTCTCCGTTGTTTGGAAATAGGGCGGAGAACCTATTTATACAAGTCATTGAGTCTTATTCACGTCTCTCCGGGAAGTGGAGGAAGTGGAGTGATGGAGTAGTGGAGTTGTGCGTTGGTGATACACGACCATCCTTGCCCACTTCTCCTGTTCATCTCCAACCGTCCATGACTTCCTAACACGTTCTTGTGATGGCGCGTTGCACGCCGCACGCCGTAAACCGCCCGACCAATACCCCGTATGTATCCCCCGAGTTTGTGACATGATTGATGTCTGGAATGTGTGGATCGTGGATCCACGAAAGATAGCATGTAATCTTTGAATTGAATAACCGCGTTATTCGGGAAGTCGATACTTGTGAAGTATCGTGTGTATTTTATGCGAGTCTTGCATCATGGTGTGGTAAAGTGATGGGTAATGACACCTTACTAACCAATTAACTCCCGACTGTGGTCAGTATAACCAAGCTGGTGAAGTTGGACGGATGAGATGATCTTTGAGACCCTCATCTGCGACCGTTGATGGAATCAGGGTTTTGAAGAGGTGCGCAGGCATCACTCTTCAGCTTGGTCGAAACCAAGCATGGGATACAACTTTGGCCTAACCGACCATACATGCGTGTAGACGGCATGATGGTGTAGGCGCCTATACCCCATTACCTCATGAAAGTATCATCTGGGTCACTCAATTCATCCGGTGAAATTGAGTGGTCGAGATCGATTTGCGACAAAAAACTAGTGCCGCAAGGGCCGCACGTCACGCCCTCTTCGAAGCACGTTCCAAGACGACCAATCTTGGTCGGTCTTGGCCGATTGGCATGGTGTGAAGGTGGTAGGCTGATGTCCACGCCTATACCCGAATATCCCATGAAAACGTGATCCGAGCCATCCAAATCGTCCCGACGAAGTTGAGTGGTCGAGATCGGTTGCGGTTTGGGAGGTGTGACCACGCTAGTTTGAGCGTGCGTTTTGGATTAGCCAGGCATGATATGCCTTGGCCGATTGGGTTAGGGAATAGATGGGTCCACGGTGGTCATGTTGATATGACCGGACCTGCTTAATCTAATCTTGGACCCTCCATTCATGCCGGAGAAGATGGACGCTCGTGATGCTCAAAATCCTAATTTTGGGTTTCAAAGCCGTGCGTCTTCTCTTGTTTGGGCGACGATTTTGTCACGACCAAACATGGTTGGTCTTGACCGATCGGTCAAGTGTGTAGGCGGGCCCACGGTGATCGTGTTGACATGCTCTGGGCCCTTTGAATCTACATCTACACCCTCCATCTATACCTGCGAAGATGGATGGTTGAGGCTGTTTTGACACATGTAATATGCCACAAACCCTAATTTAGGGTTTTCCGTCCATAATGCTTGGTATGAACGTTTTTTGGCAAGCTAGGCCAATGGCCGACCGTGCGGGTTCCGCATTGGTTCTGGGTGATGGATATTCCATACCGCTTGGGGGTGATGGAATTGATCCGGGTCATCCAATCATGCTTATGGAGTTGGATGATCATGATCATATCCGGACCGATACGGTCAATCCGGATGCTCAATCGGGCTAGTATAACACACCGAGAGGGGCTCAATCGGGCTAGTATAACACACCGAGAGTCGGCTGTACGGGTATTTCGTACATGGTTTCATTATAGTGCTTGGAGGTTCGTGTTACTCTGTAAGAGTAACACTCAGTCGTCATGCCACACTGATAATGAGTACTGGAAATACAAGGCTGATTAGAAATTCACAGGATAGGATTGTTGCCGCATGCTCCAACCTGGAGGAATTTCATGTATTCACAGAATGGGATTGTTGCCACATGCTCCATTCTTGGTGAATTAAGTGAGGGAGTATCCAACACTTATTAATGGCTTTATCTTTTACAAGATGTCAGCGCATAGTTTTCTGGCTTTTACAATTTTAACCTTAAATTAAAATCCACCATCAACATTAAGTCCCCGCCTAGCACACAATGGTTACACTATTGTGGGGTAGGCATAAGATGGTGATTTAAAGATAAAACTTATGAGACAAAGTTAGATGTTACCAGGAGAGACGGGTCATCCTGTCCTTGGAGTATGTCACGTTCAAAAGGCATCTAGGAGGGCATTCCCCTAGTATGATGTCGGTCTTGCCTGCTTCGATCGACCTTGCTATGTCTGCTTCGGTCGAGGGCCCACTCCGTGCTTGCTCCGTTTGAATGTCGGTCTTTCCAGATCGACCTTGTTATGCCTGATTAGGTCGAGAGGCTATTGCGCCTACTTCACTTGATCGTGGGGTTGTGCCTAATCGACGGACTGCTGCGCCTGCTTCGTTCATGGGGCTACTGCGCCTGCTTGATCGAACGTGGGCTTGAATTTCGTGAACATGATTCCCATGACATAAGAGAACCGTGTTGTGCAAATAAATATGGTCCCGCCATATATGCTTGATTGAACGTGGGTCCCATATCGTGTATGCCCGATCGAATGTCACCTTTATACCACCTCGTGCCCTTGACCAACACCGGTCTTGAAACTTAAGCAATCGGGACTTGTGACTTGATCAATACCGGACTTGAAGCTTGAGCAATACCGGACTTGAAGCTTGAGCAATACCTGGGACTTGTGACTTGATCAATACCAGACTTGAAGCTTGACCAATACCAGACTTGAAACTTGAGTGATACCGGACTCGTCACTTGATCAATACCGGACTTGAAGCTTGAGCAATACCGGACTTGTGACTCGATCAACACCGGTGTTTGTACCCAATACCAGCCTTGTGTACTCCAAAGTGAATGTGTGTTCTGTCGTGTGTGACTACACATCTCACGCGTTTTTATACTAGTACTGCTCCTGTCTTTTATTGTAGAATAAAGAAAAGAACTCCTGTTGAGATGTCTTCTGGGGATAATGCGGTGCCAAGTCGGAAGGTGTTGAAAGCTTCAAAGATATGCCGAACATTGATGATGAGTTGTTCATCGCGCCCTTGAAAATATCCGTACCATAGGATAACCCTCCTCCTATCGACTTCGGGGGTTTTTCATGCTCACGGGTCCTCATGAAGGATGGATGAGACGTATGTTGAGCAATGAGTACATCAAAGATAACTTGACCATAGCGCAGATTATTGATGTAGCTTGAGTGTTGAAACGACTCGAGAGGATGTTAAAGTGGCTTCTGGTGCGAACATTGAGGTTGATCCTTGAGAGAGTGTTGAAGCGGGATTACGAAGCAAACGTGGGTCCGGAGAGAGAGAGCGTTGAGGCGGCTCTTGAATAGACCATTGAAGCGGCTTCGCTAGAGGGAGCGTTGAAGTGTTTCCCTCTTCGATTCGATTTACCCTTGCGAATTCCATGCTTCTTGACTGACCATCTCTCTCATGTTGAAGAATTCCTTGATCGACGGTGAAGGAACTTCATGCCGAGCCTCGGTCCCCAAGCGTGGTTTACATGGTTTGTTCGTAGTGGTTGTTGTCGAGCCGATATGGAATATCTTGGACATTGTTTCATCATTGTGGGAGTCGTGCATGTGGTACTGGAGTTGGAGTTGACGGACGCGCGCAGGATGTTGTATCTCGGTGGTTTTCCTCTTGCTTTTTCGAGGGAACCGCTACGTGAAGGTCAAGGTTGTATCGCTTTGTTGGTGAGATATATGCCCCTACAAACATTATGAGGCTCTTCATTACCGGCAGGCCTGTTTCTTTCTATCAGGGCATATGTTGTCGTAGATGAGCGTTCAACGGCTCCAGAGGATGACCAAAAGCGCGGATTCTCTAACATAGCATGATAGACATGTACCACTGTCTGATAAAGTGACTCGCCCGGATCTTGCTCGATATGACGCGTGGACATCGTTATCTTCTTGAGGCTACTACCTTGAGGTATCGGCTTTGCATCATGCTCGTATATCCTCATCCTGGTTTGTAGCCGCTACATCCATCCATGGAGCGAGAACATGCCGTGTCTCGCTTGGTTGAATCTACTAACATGTCGATGTTAGGTAAAGCGAGATCGTTTTTTGAGCCGCACTGTTCAAGTCTCTCGAAGTCTATGCAAAGACTCGATCTCGAACTACAACTGTTTAACCGACTTGGATCCAGGTATGACATGTAGATGATGGGTGACCAATTTTCATCTAAATCCGGCATTTCTTCATATCTCCAAGCGAATATGTCTTGGTACTCTTTGAGAAGTTCCACGAGCTTCGTGCGTTTATCCCTACTCAAGGTTGAGCTGATGGAGATAGGCCTAGGAGATTCCCCAACGATTTCAATCTCATCAGTTGTGGAGTTGGTGCCATCTTGCAGCTGTTGTGGAGCATCTAGCACTTGTTCTTGTGGTTCGTTGCTGTTGTAGCATTCCATTGGGTGGAGAGACTGGGTAGCAGTCTCCCCTGCTAATTGATAATGGCAGTGTCGGTATACCGTTTTCCCTTTCTAGTCACGACTCGCCACAAAAGTGCGTTCCCTCTTCGTGTGAACGTGGGTCGTGGCTTCACAGGATGGAGAAGAATGCTTCGTCAGCAAAGATGCATCGTGGGTTTTAGCTCTCAATGATGCAAGCCGGTCTTCTTCCTGAATTGACGCCCACGTGGGGAGTGGGATGCAACGAACTTGTCTGATTCTTTCAGCGGAGCTCCTCCCGTATGTGCTGGTTTGGTTTCCCTTGAAGTCCGTCATTGTGGTAGGCTTCCGTATGACCTTGCCTGGGAGAACCTTTGTGACAGGCCAGAGAATTTTTGCTCCCAACGGGTCGGGTTACGACCCGCTTGGCAAGCTCCGACGCTCTGATACGCCACTTAAGTGAAAATTTTGTTCATTCATAATCCTGTACACAGTAGAAATCTCATTAGTCTCAAAGTCAGAATTCCATGAGCATATGTCCCATACCATTATACTCATAAAATTCGACAAGGGTCCCAATTTCAAAAATAAGAGTCGGCCGATTCTTAGAAATACTAGACGTCCAATTGCCAAAATTAACACGGGCCAAAATCCTAACATTTCCGTGGCGTTGCCCTCCTAACATTTCCGTGGCCCACTCCCAATATTTCCGTGGCCGTTGCCACTCCTAACATTTCCGTGGCCGTTGCCACTCTCAATATTTCCGTGGCCCTTGCCACTCCTAACATTTCCGTGGCCGGCCCACTCCTAACATATCCGTGGCCGTGCCACTCTCAATATTTCCGTGGCCTGTTGCCACTCCGAACATTTCCGTGGCCAGTTGCCACTCTCAATATTTCCGTGGTCAGTTGCCACTCCGAACATTTCCGTGGCCGGTTGCCACTTGTCAAGGTTGCAATCATCCCTGAATAGATGGTATGAACTGTTAAACAAAGAACCAACACTTTCAGATGATATGAACACCCTTGTAGGGTTGTGCTGAACCGCATAGCGGCTGCCTACGTACCCTCTCCGTTGCTCTAAGGGATCAAGCACGACCGTAGTTCATCATTGTTTTAGATAGTATGAACTACGCACATCGGTAGCAACTATCTCTCACCAAATATCAAGTAAACTGATTCCACTTGCAGTATACAAATGAATTGCGAGTAGAACGCTACTCCAAGTGATCCAAAAATGACTAGAAAGATCCACATTTCCCAAAATACTCTTGCACCCAAAAGTAAATCATATTCAAGTTAACAATCAGTTCGGGAATAAAAAGCTATATATGAACAATAAGAAAACAAATTCAAATTTAGTTCATAAATCGGGGATACTGCAATAGACAAGTGTATATGCTATAATGCCCAAGTACATTATTCTTAACAAGTCTTAAGTATGACTATAAATATCCCACTGGCAACATCCGTCGGGTGTCAGTAAAAACAACAACTTTATTTAATGTCAACGACAAGGATAAATGATGGAGTATATTTGTCGTAACTCCGCCAAAGCCAAAGTAAGTCCCCACATTTTCCAAATACCAGGCAACACAGAATGGTACACTCACATAAAAAGATATCAAAATGATTCGACTCCTATGAAGCGCACACACAAGTGGAATACCGTAACACCATACCGGTAAATTTACAAGAACCACATTGCCACACCAGTTATACCTTAGCTACAATACATATGTATGTATATTCGAAATGAGTAAGCATACCAATTTATGCTATAATCTATCATCAAAATCACAGTGACAATTTCACTTGCTGGAAGTAAATAAGGAGTATTACAAGCAAAAGAAAAATGTGCATCTATAGTAGTTTCATCCGGCATTCCAAAAGTAGAAGCCACAACCTTTTTCACTGTATCGGGAAAATGCAACTGCAGACAGACAGTTGCATTATCTAGTATTTGGACGAATAAACCAAAGGCTTTTATAATGCAAGGCTAACATAATTACCAATTCCCTGTGCACTATCATCCCATGTAAAACAGAAAAGAGGGAGGCTTAAGCATTAATAATATCTCACATGACGTCATTAGTACACACAATGTAAGTAGGGTGGTCAGAAATGAAAATCATATTTAATGATATGAAATAGCACACATGCTTAGCTACTAGGATCATCCAAGTACCGGCCAACATAATTGTTAACCCTGACACTTAATTAAATAATTCAATGAGAACATATTCACAGTATTTCCCTTAACTTGAGCAAACAGTTCCACTATCTATATTCCACAAAGCAAAAGCAGTGTCAACACCAAACAAGTCTATTTCTCGAAACGTCATTTTTCTTAGCACCCATTGCCACACTTTCCAGAAATTTCAATGCACTCCGTCCATGCTATGTTTGAACTGCGATAACTTCTAGAGTAGTAGACTAAACGAAGCATGCTATACCATTTCGGAAAGCCCTCACAACCCACTAAAACTTCTTAGAAGGAACCTAAACCTAATTCAAAGTCTAGAGGGTTTAAAATTATCGGACAAAACCGTGTCAAATGCTGTCTCCAGAAAATCAGTTCTGACATGCAGTTTTCTCTTGACTATAACTCCGAATCTACAAGTCCAATCATTATGCCATTTTAATAGGCTATAGAGGACACTAAGAAGAACAATTTTTGTGAAGAAACCATTAGCTAAATCCTCACCGATGTGTACCGGAAACGACCCCAAAAAAAAGGCTATCTGCGTAGCCATGCTAATAGTTATTTGAGGCATTTTATCGAACATGTCACCTCCCTAGAAGATCAGAAATTTCCATAAAGAATTTGCTCAATACTGAACCCTCCATATCAACATAAGAACAAGACATGCATTTAGAACAGAAACCACCACATCGAAACTCATGGATTACATTAGTAGAGATTTAATATTAATCATAAGGAGGCATGCATTCTACAAGCTACATACATGATTTATACACTTACATAGATTCACATACAAAATTCAAAGAGTAGGAAATCCTCTCACCTTTACCCGCTTCCATTGGAGAATCTACCATTTGGTCAAAACCCATTTCTCAAAAGTAAGTGAGCAGAACTCAATTGAATACAAGCAAATTCATGAACTTAAAATAATTAACCTCATGCTATTCAAATTGCATGAGAACAAATTTTATCAAGATCACCATATTTCTAACATGAACCCCAATTTGAGAATCTCCCAAATTAAAACTTAGCATGTGAAGGTACTCATAAATATGGATTTGTACAACACGAAATCATCCTAGTTTCTAACAACCCATTTCGTTATTTTTCTCAAAATTGCATTAAACACCACATATTAAGAAAATCATACTAACCTCATGCAGTCATGCTCAATATATTTTCACTCCAAGAATACTAACTCAAACACCATCTCAAGCTCAATGATTCTTCTCGGAGGTTATTGGTTCGAGGAAATAAAATTCTCTTTTCCTTTTTGTTATTCTCATAACCAGGTGAAGAGAAAGACATGAAAGAAAAGAGCCCCCAGCAGAAAATGAATCTTCCTTCAGTTTTATTCTCAGTTCCAAATGTGACACGTGCACATCATGCACACAGGCATATTAAGGCACCCATGATTCAGATTTAAACAAACTCACTATTTAGAAGCTAATCTTCACCATTAAGGCACCCAAAATTGCTAAAGGCACATTATATTACATTTAATTTTTATTTTCTTCTTTTTAGCACGTCAGGGGTAGAATTTGATTTCCAACCCCAATGGGTTCGGTTAAATCCGAGAAAAGGTTCGTACTGTCACAACCTTGGATGTCCCGAGAGTCTTGAGAGTAATCACATTCGAAGACGCTCCTGTGTCGATAAGGGCCGTCTTGAACTCTGAATCCTTGATGCGTGCGGTGACATGTAGGGCACGGTTGTGAACTTCCTCTCGGTTGATTGCAGCAAAATGTCTCCGTGCGCCGATTCTTCGAGAGGTGTGAAAGTTCGCATAAACTTTCCAAGATGAGAAAACGCTTCCCGATCCACCGGCCTCACGGTTCATAGTGAAACTATTGACTTGACTTGAGGAGGATCGTTGTGAGGATCATTCCCCGGTGTAGGAGTCTCCATGACAGACCGCTCATATCTGATGTCGCTTCTTTGATCGAGTCCATTGAGGTCTGCGCCCACTGAAGTACCTTCTCCGGTGCGTTGAATGCGTTCCTTTTTGCTTCGGGGGCTGTCACGGCTCTTGTGGAAATCGATCGATTAATGTCTTAAGAAAAGTGAGTACCTCTTTACGAGTTGCGGCCATATCCGTTTGAGTCTTAGCAAGAACTTTACGCTTCTCCATCAAGTCTGCAATGGTAATGGGGATGGTCCTCCTCTCGTCCCTCCGGCTCCTCATCCCGATGAAGGAGTGGAAGTTGTTGCTCGGTGACTACGGAGGTGTTACTGAAGATGCCGGGATTTGCGGCTGCTGCGGCTCTGCAGTGATGGGAGGTGTTGTAATATCACTGCTGAGTGATCGAATTGAACGTTCCCATCCTCTCGTGCTCACGTGTCCCTTGATTGATCTCTCCTTCCTCAAGCATTTCTTCACTTAGTTGAAAGGTCGATGCGGATTGAACAGTCTTAGGGCTTCGACAAGGGTCTTGAGATATAAATCTTCCAAGAGGGATCCGTAAGCTGCGGGCTCCATTTCTTTATCCGGTAGACGTTGTGGTACCCCGGACAAGTCTTTTCCTCTGTGGAGTTGCCTCGAGTCTTCGTCGGGTGGACCATGTTGTTCGTCTTTCTCGAGTCTCCCACGGTTGCGCGCTCTTTTTGCCTCTCCACCCACCGGTAATGTGTGACTCGACTAAGGATTCGGCATTTCTTGCACTGCTTGAGTAGATGCATGCCGACCCTTCTTGTAATTGTCTTTGATATATCATTCAAAAGGCGGAATGTCTTGCTCGTCTTCTAGTGATACCGGCTTGATTTGCCAAGACATCCTCCAAATTCAGCTACACTTCCCATGATATCCGAACCACTGTGGTTTCCGGATACATTGCGAGATGGAAACCGAAAAATTGAGAATTCAATTTTGTGCAACCGAGAGATCAACCTCCTACTGTGGTCGCCAATTGTTTATGGGTGAAAACTACTCCTGAAGAATTTGGTAATTTGGGGTGTGGATGAGGAATGAATTTAAACCTTAAACAAATGCCTTGCTCGGTGAGTGCTTGTAGATTCGAGAGATCAATCCTGTGCAAGTCCGGCCTAAACCAAGAAATGGCCGTTCCAGACTTTTTTCGGTCACAAAGTGAAGGAGATGGGGTTAATCTTAGGGAGGGAAGCGAAGAAGGTGTTGAGATTGTGAAGGTGTAGATATGCTTATGACTTGTAACAGGAAAGTGAACAAGCTTACGATTGGTGTAAGCGAGGCTCTTGTTTTCTTGTTGTTTTTCTCTGTTTTTCTCGTTGTTTGGAAATAGGGCGGAGAACCTATTTATACAAGTCATTGAGTCTTATTCACGTCTCTCGTGGGAAGTGGAGGAAGTGGAGTGATGGAGTAGTGGAGTTGTGCGTTGGTGATACACGACCAGCCTTGCCCACTTCTCTGTTCATCTCCAACCGTCCATGACTTCCTAACACGTTCTTGTGATGGCGCGTTGCATGCTGCACGTTGTAAACCGCCGAACAATACCCCGATATGTATCCCCCCGGTTTGTGACATGATTGATGTCTCGGAATGTGTGGATCGTGGATCCACGAAAGATAGCATGTAATCTTTGAATTGAATAACCTGCGTTATTCGGGAAGTCGATACTTGTGAAGTATCGTGTGTATTTTATGCGAGTCTTTGCATCATGGCGTGGTAAAGTGATGGGTAATGACAACTTACTAACCAATTAACTCCCGACCAGGGCTGTATAACCAAGCTGGTGAAGTTGGACGGATGAGATGATCTTTGAGACCCTCATCTGCGACCGTTGATGGAATCAGGGTTTTGAAGAGGAGCGCAGGCATCACTCTTCAGCTTGGTCGAAACCAAGCATGGGATACAACTTTGGCCTAACCGACCATACATGCGTGTAGACGGCATGATGGTGTAGGCGCCTATACCCCATTACCTCATGAAAGTATGATGCGGGTCACTCAATTCATCCTAAGTGAAATCGAGTGGTCGAGATCGATTTGCGACAAAAAAACTAGTGCCGCAAGGGCCGCATGTCACGCCCTCTTCGGGCGCACGTTCCAAGACGACCAATCTTGGTCGGTCTTGGCCGATTGGCCTGGTGTGAAGGTGGTAGGCTGATGTCCACGTCTATACACGAATATCCCATGAAAACGTGATCCGAGCCATCCAAATCGTCGTCGAAGTTGAGTGTTCGAGATCGGTTGCGGTTTGGGAGGTGTGACCACGCTAGTTTGAGCGTGCGTTTTGGATTAGCCACGCATGATATGCCTTGGCCGATTGGGTTAGGGAATAGATGGGTCCACGGTGGTCATGTTTGGTATGGCTCGGACCTGCTTAATCTAATCTTGGACCCTCCATTCATACCGGAGAAGATGGACGCTCGTGATGCTCAAAACCCTAATTTTGGGTTTCAAAGCCATGCGTCTTCTCTTGTTTGGGCGACGATTTTGTCACGACCAAACATGGTTGGTCTTGACCGATCGGTCAAGTGTGTAGGCGGGCCCACGGTGATCGTGTTGACATGCTCTGGGCCCTTTGAATCTACATCTACACCCTCCATCTATACCTGCGAAGATGGATGGTTGAGGCTGTTTTGCGACACATGTAATATGCCGCAAACCCTAATTTAGGGTTTTCCGTCCATAATGCTTGGTATGAACGTTTTTGGCAAGCTAGGCCAATGGCCGACCGTGCGGGTTCCGCATTGGTTCGATGGATATTCCATACCGCTTGGGGGTGATGGAATTGATCTGGGTCATCCAATCATGCTTATGGAGTTGGATGATCGCGATCATATCCCGGACCGATACGGTCAATCCGGATGCTCAATCGGGCTAGTATAACACACCGAGAGGGGCTCAATCGGGCTAGTATAACACACCGAGAGTCGGCTGTATGGGTATTTTGTACATGGTTTCATTATAGTGCTTGGAGGTTCGTGTTACTCTGTAAGAGTAACACTCAGTCGTCATGCCACACTGATAATGAGTACTGGAAATACAAGGCTGATTAGAAATTCACGGGATGGGATTGTTGCCGCATGCTCCAACCTGGAGGAATTTCATGTATTCACAGAATGGAATTGTTGCCACATGCTCCATTCTTGGTGAATTAAGTGTGGGAGTATCCAACACTTATTAATGGCTTTATCTTTTACAAGATGTCAGCGCATAGTTTTATGGCTTTTACAATTTTAACCTTAAATTAAAATCCACCATCAACA
>JAJJWW010005739.1:0-48645 GCA_023531295.1 Papaver armeniacum | reverse complement strand
CATGTTGCACTAGAAATACTTTTCTCCGTTCTAATAATGTAAGAACAAGACAGGATATCATAATTAGATACCATCAGAAAAGCTACTGAGCAGAAAGATTAGTGACGGATGATATCTTCAAGATCAGATCATCGAAATGGAGGAATTATTGTCGGCTTTGGTGTTATCAGACTACGTTTGGTAAGGGCAGGAGTAGAAGACCCTTGAAGAACATCAGATGTTCCGGTTGCAAGGTTGTAAGCCAAACAGTTGCGTCCACTTATAAAGATGATAACATTTCGATCCACAGGATTAAAACGTTTCGACACACCACCCAAATTACTGAATGAGCTGAAAATCTTTAGTTCAATGTTGTTATGAAGCAATTGCCAAAACCATCCCCCATCATTTGTGTAATCCTCGAGCAACATCCAAACACTCAATAAAGTCGGCATGTCTTTTGTCTGATTAATATGTCCATAGTAGATGCACCCTTCTGACTCTCCAAAAAACCCATCGGAATTTCACGGACAGTAGTTGTTTATGCTATCCCTTGGCAAGCCGATTAACCTGTACAAACCACTTTCGAGGGTGTACGCTATGCCGGTCAGTTTATCTGTTGCCTTTTGTTTATCAGTCCAATACAAGACCCCATTGCGGACAAACATGTTATGATAATATTGAGTCGTATTCGCTGTTGTGTTCCGTAGAATTTTGTTTAAGGTTTTGCATTTGCCAGTTGCAGAAGAGAAAATACGTAGCTTGAAGGGAAACCTTAATGGATTTGCGGTGGGAATGTAAACCACGTAGTTGTTACATAAAGAATTAATAACCGAATCATTGGTCAATGATTCACTTGTTGGGGTTCAGAGCCATCTATGTGCTAATCTTGCGGAAACATATTAGCTAACAAGAAACACTTGATCTCTCGAATTGCTCCATGAACCTTACTATGATCTAGGATAAGAAGAAGAGAAAAAGAACCACATAGATGCAAGCCATAAACAAAGCAACAAAAGTAAAGTACTCACGAATTTAACGCAACAATATACACAATGTGTGTAATATTTTCTACATCCACCAAACGGCTACGACCTCTTTATTGATTATAGAATCACCACTGAGAATCACACAACTGATTGAATAAATCAATCCATCGACTCACCATAACGTGACCGACCACAAGAACTCTCACAAGCACTCTATAAGATCCAAAGTAGTGTCTCCACCCATACGAGATAACGTTTACCACATTATCTACCACAACAAGATGATCTTCTCTACACACCCTGATATAGATTATCATGGACGCCTTTAGCTCAACACCAATAATCTAATCCAGCACCACCAAGATGATCTTCTCCTCAACAAGATGTCTTACCAACATCTCCATATGAATACTCCATAACGACATATCTTCCAACATCTATAAGTATCCCATAAGCACCATAATGGTGTACTCCTTCCACCATTAGGTCTCTCACATAACCACCTCAAATAAGTGGGATGAATCCCTCACATCTCTACGATATTTACATTGAGGATTCCATGACTAAAACATTTAGCCTAGACCTCCTTATATAGGAGTCACAAACTTGGTTCCCAAGTATTAGCCTCCTTGGTTTAGGAAACCATCTCCAACTAGGAAACCATGGTTAATTTAGGTATTCCATATTTATGGAAGTTGACCTAAACTAGGAAACCACCGTTTCCCTACAATTCTCCACCTCGGATAATGCATTCATGCATGAGACGATCAACTTGTTATCCCTCCATCTTCTGAACATCGATTGCACCATCACTAGTTGCCTACATATCCTCAATATGAATCAAACCGAAATGTAGTTCACCCAAATTATTCCATAGAACCTCCACCAGAAGAGAGCAAACCAAACTTGAACGTTACCAACTCGTACTTAACAATCCAACCTCTGGTGATTGTAAAATCTCCACAACGATGAAAAATCCACCATCTCAACAAATCAACATCATATGATCATCTTGTTATGCAACATCTTGAGAAACACCTTACTCCTTTATGTTCATAATTCCACATTGATTGGCATCATTCTAGGTGTATTGCATGCCAACTCAATCAGATCATACACGATCGTTGTCCATATGCCACCTTCGAATTTAGTTATAGTCATTATGCGCCCTTGAGCCTTTGCCACCTTCGAACTTGTTTCATACCATGAACACAGCTTCGTCTTGGCCTTCCTTGCTCCACCTCGCTTAATGTTACGCTCTTATAAGCCACTAACTCCAAGTTGCGCACCACATCCGTTAGGGTTGACATCCATAACTAATCGATCAAAAAATAGAACTACCATAGTAACCTCCATGTGTCTTCCTAAGCATTACTTAGCAGAACCATAGTCTTCATCTTCGTCTCTAAACTCTAGCCGAGTCAATTGCTTATTTAAACAATTGATCACATACTTGTTTTTTTCCATGAGGATGTCCTCCAAAGCGAGTTAACGAGAAACCTTGCGTTAGTTTGTCATAAACCAACCTTCATGTTAGCTTCCAAGAAACTAACCATCTTGTATGTACCAAAGCATATTGAACATGACTCTAACTGCGCACCAAATACAACCAATCCATGGATCATTTCCACTACGTGCCAATCTCGAGCTCATCTCTTATGAATCTTGTTTTACGAGCCTATCTCCAATTGGATCATGATTCTACAACCATATATCACCAATTGAGTTTTACTCCTTCAAAAGCTCATCAAATATTGAACAACTGCATACATACAAAACACGTGTCCAGCTTCACAGAGACTTCGACAGCTGACAAACCAATCATCTTCATCACTTCATAGAACCTCAACGGGCTTTGGCAACAATGTCCTTTTTACAGGCTTTAACATAATTGTCAAGATAGTCTTTTATCAATTTCATACAAGCATGTAGTTTCGACTTCGCTGACAGTCAAACCACAAATATAATAAGACTTGGATAACACCGTGACTAATGTCGAAGAATTCATTTATTACCGTCGAACAATACATAAAGTAACACATTCTGCCTTGTGCATATCCCTTTTCCCAATCTTGCTCCAAACGTACACCAACGTTCGAAACCTGATAATCCGTCCTTCAGACAAAGACCCAATCACACGGTCATAATCTGAAACCTTTGGTAACTTCCTCAAGCTCCAAGCAACTCAAGACGCTGCTGTGTTTATTTTCTCAAACTATGTAGAGAAAATAACTTGACGGAAACTATAACGTTGCTGAACCAAATTTTCTCAAAAGAAATATTTACCTTCATCTCTACAGGCTTTGTCACTATTAAAATCATAAATTCAATAACTGTAGTAGACGAGCAAACCCCCAAATATTATCATTGCTATAATGTAGCTCTCTCCAATAGAAAGTCTCACACTGATCATCAAGAAATAAAATAGCCAATGGATAATAAAGGTTTATGGAAAAACACGCCGAAATTATAGCCCCTCTCAAATTCATGCACCGTGTTTTCTCCATATAGTTAGCACTAGCTTCCATAGCCACACAACCACAAATAATCTGCAGTATTGTATCTTTATTCTTAAAAACTCTTGAAGTTTCCAAGCGATACCTTTTTAATTCCTTACAACGGGTCTTCACCAAAGTAGGAACGTATCCGCAAAACAAATAGACCAACCTGTTTCTTCCAACGGTCTTGCACTTCAACCATCTCCGATCGACTTCAAATGGTGTACAACCAAAAATAACTCTTCGACTGAACGTCATCGACAAGAATCAAAAGATCACAAACTATCTAGCTTCTCTATCGGAAACATTACGAGAGAGCTCCAAAAAACATTGTTCTACCCGACACAATGCCATACTCAACATAGACAAATAAACCTTACAAACTATGTCGAAAAACTTCTTCTTATATAAAAATAAGAAACCACTAAACTCCACCACAACCAATATCACATCTCATCCAACGATAAATGTCTTGCAACTATTTGTAGCCACGTACTTCAAATACTCAGACTGAAAATCAAACTCTTCACTTCTGGAACATATCAAATCCTGGCAAACGATCAATACTTTCAAAAAGAAACCTACTAAGATATTTCCCAGAATCCTTATGGTAACAAACAATTAAGGCAGAAAGAGTATGAATTCATCTTCACATTTTTCAACTTCAGGTTAGAAAAACTCAACAACATGATCCAGCTGATGACGATTGATATAACCAAATTATTGTTTCCCATGGTATGGACCAATAATAAGACTTTAACATGCTTATATTTCATCTTTACTTCCACAAACATACAAACCAATATTTGTATCTCAACTACGATACTCTTGCCTTCTTGTATCTTGCCAAGCAAACACCGATTAATTGAAAACCAAATCTACGTAGGTCTTTCAAACAATTCACAAGAATATAGTACCTAAGTATGTAGAATAAATAAACTTACTTCAAGCCATGCATAGGGTTTATAACTGCAATAAATGTCAATGTCAAATCTCCAATGTAGAGCACCATAAACATCAAGACCATAAATCTTGACCATATCGAATGAAGATCACCTGATATAATCCCATTCCTTCAGAAGTACGCTTTACTTTGCTTTGTTCCCAAAAATGATGAAATCAAATCCTACACATACTTGATAACATCAAACTCCGCATCTTCGGAAGCTGTAACATCAAATCCTCACATACTTGATGAAACCAAATCATTCGTCTTCAAAATTTTCTTGCAAATCCAAAAAATCCAAAACTTCTCTCTTCAAATCTTAATCCAACCTAATCTCTGATACCAATTGTTGGGGTTCAGAGCCATCTACGTGCTAATCTTGCGGAAACATATTAGCTAACAAGAAACACTTGATCTTTCGGATTGCTCTATGAACCTTACTAGGATCTAGGATAAGAAGAAGAGAAAGAGAACCACATAGATGCAAGCCATAAACAAAGCAACAAAAGTAAAGTAAATCGACGATTTTAACGTGGTTCAACAATATACACAAGGTGTGTAATATTTTCTACATCCACCAAACGGCTACGACCTCTTTATTCATTATAAAATCACCACTGAGAATTACACAACTGATTGAATAAATCAATCCATCGACTCACCAAAACGTGACCGAACACAAGAACTCTCACAAGCACTCTATAAGATCCAAAGTAGTGTCTTCACCCATAAGAGATAACGTTTACCACATTATCTACCACAACAAGATGATCTTTTATGCACACCCTGATATAGATTACCATGGATGCCTTTATCTCAAAACCAATAATCTAATCTAGCACCACCAAGATGATCTTCTCCTCAACAAGATGTCTTACCAACATCTCCATATGAATACTCCATAACGACATATCTTCCAATAAAAGAGCCAACCTCCAGTCGATCGCTAGTGAGGGTGGAAAGAGAATGCATCTGGGGAACAACTATCAACAACCCAAACGTGCGTCACTAGCACAGCAGACAACTCAAACCCGGAAAGCTGCGACTAAGACGCATGCACAACAACAAGAAACTGGAGAGGCTGCTCAAATCTTCCTGTGTCCAATTGAAGAGGTAATCGAACTATTCGAAGCGTGGATTCAAGATGGCGTCATCAAGCTACCTCCTACCAGACGTCTTCCAACATAAGAAGAAATGGAAAATCCAAAATATTGTCCTTACCATAGGTTCGTCAATCACCCCACCAACAATTGCAACAAATTGAAGCGCATTTTCATAGAGAAGGTGGATGCAGGAGAACTTCAACTAAGCACTGAGGGAGTCCACAGAGATTCTCTTCCCGTCACGAGCTGCATGATTTCTGGGGACTCCGTCCACAAAACTGTACAGTCCACGATGGAGCATTTATGTGAGATTCTGTATTTCTCTAAAGCACAACGTCAAGACATATTTGCAGCCATCAACCGTGTCGTATCAAGCAAACAACAATTGGAGAGCTTCCGTTAGAGAATCGAAGCTGCTTCACCAAAAATAAAAGAGGGGAAATAATAGCAGGAGAAATAAAAATCATGTACGTAAGTTATATGAATGGAAGAAACTCATCCTTTGGGTCATAACGGCCGATCAAAGCCTTTTAATATTCGTGGTCGTGGCTAGCACCACCGCCTATGCTAGCCTGAAGCTCGTGGACGTGGCTACTACTACTCATGCTTCTTCTCTCATCCAAGATTCATGGTCGTGGTTACCACAGCCCATGACCACCATCACCACACCTCTCCATTCCGTTCTTGTAGCCACCACTCGTCCTTGCCAAGATTTGTGCCCGTAGTCACCGCTCCTCCATGTCAAGGATCGTGACCGTAGCCATCAAAGCTCCAGCCAACCTGTTTCGTTCCCACGAAAACGCAATATCTTCTGATCACATTTGCCGCCAAGAACCATTGTTGCTCGTTTGTTGATACCAGCTAGAGCTTCACCATAACAACAACAACTACGCAAAAAGGTAATCTGAACTTGTGCATATTTTAGTTTCCCATGGAGGAAGTAATAGAGTCAGCAGTAAGGGTACGAGATGGTGATATCTTTACCATGGTCAACCCATCTACCATAGAAGACAGAACCACGTAAATCACACTTAGGGACTGAAGCCCAACACGGAAGAACCTTTTCAACTTATAAGAGACAGTAAACCAGGAAGACATAACCGTGACAAGGTTACCACTTTTCAAAGATGCAGCGTAAAGATGTCATCACCTCCTTGTTTATAAGGCGCCTGACCGACAAGAAGTATTTGGTTCAACCATACATAAGCGTTGTTATCAATTAAGAATCAAAAAGGAAAGTCGCGCCTCAGCAAGCCAGACCGACCGAATCGTGTCTGTCACATCACCTATTCAGAACTCAGTACCGCCTACCCAAGGTCTACGCGAAGCTGCGCATCAACAACCACATTACCGACGAAGTCAAATTAGGTGTCTCTAGACTTCCAATTTCCTATGGAAGTGGTGCATGGGCTGCCAAAAGTTGGACGCAATACAGATCTATCAAGTGCGAATCCCGCTCATTGATCAACAAATGACGAATTCAAAAGATTGTCGCCTTCATCAGTTAGTCAACCATCTTACCAGCTAATGCAATGGAAGTACGCCTTTCAAGAGAAAATAGGCTCAGGATAATTACACCTGGGGACTGCCAACACGTTATGCCTTCACGTCCCTCAACCAGATTATTTCTAAAATAGCATCATCATTGTCAAAGCTTTATGAGCCGCAGGAAGTTCTCAACATGAAGCCGTATAATGCATCAAAGACTCCAAAGTACGCCGCATAAATATTTTTACGTATTCACCACGCCATCGTGATCTAATACACATATACACCTCTTTACAAGATCGCATTGTATTCCCAAGCCGACTCAAAAAATACAGCTCTAGTGACCAGACAGAAGTGTAACTGGGGACTTCTCATCGCATATCATTTCATACAACAATCCAAGATTCAGAAGATGATTCAAAGGATGTCGCTTGGAACGAATTCCTTGAAGATTTGATGGCAGCATGTCGGCAGCGGAACGCCTCTCAGCTCGTCTACTTTACTCAACGGCTCCGGAAGATCTTGCTCATACAAGCCTCCCAAGCATATCATCATCACAATCAGAAAGGAAAGAATAAGCCTATGAGCTAAAAAGTCAGAATAAATGCAATTTCGTGTCAGTCAATGCTCAAGAGTTTAAAGAACATTTCAATTGCAACTCAGCAGTCCAGACACTAAACAACATAAAGTCAAGGCCTCCTTGCAATTGAGCGCAACGGAGTTTGGTAAATTTCGAAACCCACCGGAGAGGTTAGATACTCATTCTTCTTCCGGGTTCGGAACCTTATTACACATTCAGAGAAGATCGATGGTCTTTGTTGGATGGCTACATACGCAAAAAAGAAAACAATACCTACATTGGGTTCTCTGGCTCGCTCACTTCGATTATAACTATTGGAGATTGCTTTATTATCGTTGATGCTCGCTCTACCGCTATTAACAAAGAAAGTCATTCAGACCGAGCTAAATATCCGAATTTGATCAACTACTCATGGATATTACACACACAACTAAAATACGAAGACAAGATGAACTTACCTTGCCGCTAATGATTGCCACGCTTATGATTGAGCTGCTGACAGTGACGAAGAGGACCCGGCCGTTGCAAAGGAAATCACGGGGTCGTACGAGCAACAAAAGAGTGTCGATACCCGTTTTCTTACAACAGAGTTTCTAGAGTTTGAACAGAAGAAGGATTCCTTCTTTCTTTATGAACGGGAATAGATGGATGGGCGCACCGCACTCATACCTCATAGCTGAGCTAGCAACACGCTACTATGAAAACCACTGGCTGCACGATACCGCTACTAAAGGTCGATTTGGGTTTCCCTGGTAATATCTACATGCTTCGTCTTTTCAAATTTTATTTTTCGTCTGTCACCATTTAGTGCTTACCCCGCAATAATGTCACTGTTACGTGCTAAGCAAGGGAGTTAATGTTGATGGTGGTTTTTACCTTATGGCGAAAACTGTAAAAGTATGCCAACCTGACCCAGCATCATAAGTAGTAGACCTTGATATATCTATATTCCGCAAGGAATTTGAAGAATATATCAGATCTGATGAGTGCCTATGTCTCTCTTCATATTATATTGAAACTCAAGCTCCTAGATGAATTGTTCACTAGTATAGAGCCTATTTAATCTCCTAGCTGCATTACTCACTAATGCCGGAGCCTGCATAGTATTTTGCTATGCTATGTTCCCCAACTGAACTCTCAATCTTGACATGACATGACGATTAATGTTCACTCATTGCGGAGTAGCACGAATCTCCCGAAGTGTCAATATTGAGATCTCCATGAAAACACTCACAAGATGCACCACTCTCTGATAAAGAGATTTTCGTGTCAACGTGCTCTTAATTAAAAGTTAGCACGATCGACACAATTCCTTAAGGAAAACCTAGACTGTCCATGTCAGTCTTAAAAGTAATCACGGCCATATGATTTGTCCAGTCGATTCAACCTCTCCTCTATTTTACCACAAAGTCTCGACTTCCATTAATGTGACCTCCCTCTTCTATTTATACTCTCCCAGGTACCTTAAAACTCGACAAAATCTCCCGTTTCTTTGAGAAAAATTCTCGGCTTTTTCTTCCCCTTTTCTATTATTTTATTTACGCCTCCTTGTTTTAACCCAAACTCTTTCCACATATAGCATATGACCTAGATAGAGAAGATATCTTCTCTGTTATACACGAAATCTTCCAAAAATATGGAAAACAAATAACCCGAGAAAGAGCAACTCTGTTCTTTCATTTTTAATCTTTATATGCTTCTGTTTTCCGCGTGACTGAATTGTCATAGCTTCCAAATATAGGATCAACTCGAATCAGGGAATATCTTCTTATGGTGCACGTAATTTTCAAAATAAAAAAAACTACGAATCTGACAATGTTTCTCGACCCTATTTTGTCGAGAACCAATGTTAACCTTCTCCCCGGTTCCGATTTGAACTCTACTACCATCCATGTTTCATCCAAACAGGTTATTACCACATAATTCCCATGAATATCTCCGACAGAATATCCATTAAAATCGATCCAAACCTTCCCTTGTTACCGTAAATACTTTTCCTCCCTGTTTTGCTTCCAATCGATATCTAGCCAAATTTAGTCGAAGTAATGGCTTATATTGGACCTGTTTAGCATCAACATGCCTAAAGAAATCCAACTCGGTGATTGAATCTCTCCACATCAGCTCCAAAACTCAAATCCAAATCTGCCAGTAACTTACATGATTTCCCGCCAAAATTTAATTTGAATTTGGGAAGATGACCTCCCCTTATCCGTGGCTGGTCTCCCTTTAGCAACTGGGGTACAAATAGTAAATTCTTGGGCGTAAATAGTAATTTTCCTGGGGCGCCTTTATCAACTCCTCCTGCCTTTAGCAATTTTCTCCGGAGGTCCAAATGACACTTTTCGAGTCAATTTCTCCGCACAAGTTTATTTCTCCAAAAATACCTACAAAGAGATAAATACCAAAATAAGTACAAAAATTGGTACTAACAAAATAGAAAATCGAGATCAAAATAGACACATAAATGCGTCTATCACAAAGATAGGCCCACCGCGAGAATGAAAGGAATCTTAATCGAATTTGGCAGCCTAGGCCGGTCTTAAATCAATCGTGACAGGCGAACTTCGCCGGCCGAATTGATCGGCCTAGATTCAATCTCACTCAACGGGTAGGGTGCTGATACGTTCACTGATGTCTCGGCTATTTTGCTGACCAATCGAGTATTCTCTAGCACACCGCGAACGCCCAAAATCTTTGGGCCAAAGTAGGTTGGCCACACAACTTTAAAACCCTAAAATTGAATCAACGGCAGTATGCAACTGCCGCAAATCATCTCCGCAGTCCAACTTCGCCAGACGAGTCGACCAGCCTAGATTTGATTTCAGGTGACAAACAAGATGTCATCGTGATCACCATCCACTCCTCTTTCATGATAAACTTGACTTAAATTTTTTGCCTATGCATACTAGTCTAATTAGTTATGCGACATCGTCTCAAACGATAGAAAGTGAATATAACTTGATATATAGGTGGTTCAAATGGTAGAACGCAATTATGACTGATGAGATCCTCCGTTTCTCAACTACATTCCTATCTAGTACGATACTTAACTAATTGTAGACTAGAAATCAAGATATAGTATTGACAACAAGCTTGAGATAGCAACACTTGTGAGTTCGACCGAGCAATGCTCTAACACATGTCCATGATTGGAAATCTATGGCTATTGTCTTTAAGAATTGGTTTACCAACACGGAATAGGTATACCACCAATACCGAAAATTACTTCATAATTTAGTTTTTTGACTTAATCTACATTTTTTTCATAAAATTCTTTAAATTTAAAAATAATAATTTGGATATTTACCTCTATGATGCCCCAGAAACCAATGAAGTTAGCTATACCTATGGACGCTTGATCCAGACCACAGTACATTTCTGCTAAAATTACAGAGCCCTAGTTATAATGTGGTGCTTTGTCAAGATCTTCTAACGCTTCAAGCCAACCAATATGAAAAACGGTAGTTGAGTTTGGAAAGAACGTCTGACCCAGTAACCATAAGATAAACACCCTTTCGATTCGAGTTCAGGATAGTCATCTACATTTGTTGAATTTCTATTTTGGTTAAGGAAACTCTTCAAATTTGAACGTAATAGTCCACCTCCTTTCAAAACTTTTGGATCTTCACGTACACGTGAATCCAAAAACGAGGGAAGAAGCGTCTGCCCAAGGCTATTTGACATCCATTCATTTTGGTTGAATGATACAAGATCTCCCACTCCAGATTCCCACAGATGAAATAAATACAAATCAAGGGGCGTAATTCGTATTACAAAAATAATATCAACCAAGTATAATTTTTTTTTTTGATTATTTAAAAAATAAAATTTAAGTTAAGTTAAACAAATTTACGAATTCCAAAATCCATAAAAAAGGAGCATGTGCGTCGTCGACCACCACCTTTTTACCAATACTCGTAATTTTGGTGTTGTGTTTTCTAGGATTCACAATATAAAACACACGTCAGGGATATCTGTTACCCTTTCTCGGACTGCAGTGGGTAGACCTTCATAAACATCCTTTAACTTCGCAAATCCACCTCTCACTATATAATAACTCCCGGACAGCTCTTGATGCCCCGACATATGACCTTAGACTAATGATGAAGCAACAACGCACTCGGCGAAGCAAACCTCGCTTCCGATTTTGAATATAATCTACATTTGTGGCAAGTCGCGGTGGCAGTTCATGTCTTCGATCTATTTTTGGCTTAAAGTATTGGTCGCTTTTCTTATCAACTCACTCATTTTGTATCAAGACTTCGTTTAGGAAGAAGAAAATTTTGTTTAGAAGAAGAGATAGTAGTGGTGTGACTGAAAATAACTTCAGATGAAAGAATTTATAGTTTTAGAAATTATAGCCGTCGGGGAAAGAGATGTTGGGTATTTAACAGTTGGCGTTTTTACTTCTTACGCCCACTGTTGTGGATCAAACGCTCGTCCTGGCGCTTGATGATCAACCGCCCACTTCTTTTCCCGTAATGGAAAAACGTGTCTAGCCATCACATAGCTCAACAAAAAAAATTAGGGAATTTTGATAAAGTACCCCTGTTTTGAAATGCACTAATAAAAGTGCCCCTGTTTTTTTGAACTTTTCAAAAGTGCCACTTTTTTGACCATCTTATTCAAAAAAATGACTAACGGCTTGTTAGGGACGTTAAGTTCCAGCTGGTACATGATAAAAGTCTCAAAAGCCCTCAATAGAGTTGGCCCGAATAAGGCTGATTCGCCTGAGTCACGAGTTGGGGTTCAGCGAGTCACTGAGTCGACTCACTGAAGAATTAATTAGGCAGAGTCTTGTCTGTTTCTGGTGTTATTCCAGCCATTTCAGGCATGTATTTCTTCTCACCTGAACAACCTAGCATACATCTAATTCACACCTCAATCATTCATTTATCCATTGGAAGCATCAACAGTATCACCTTCATCTTCCGTGTACAATTCCTGTTACTGCAACAACACCAACCCTAGTTCACTAAACCATTCATCAACACCCACAGCAGCAACATACATAATCTCCTAATCAGTTCAACTTTTTTCAACAACCTCCTCAGAGTCTTGACTGCACCACAACACTACCAGGACCATCTGCATCTCATTCCCTAGCCCTAAACCATTACAACTGCAACAGCAATTCCATGGTCTGTAGTAACACAACAACACCACTTGCATCAGCCTATAACACCACCATTTCCTCAAGCCAACAACAGTAGCATCTCTGATAGTTTCAATACCATCTAACCAGTTTGAACTGCACCTCAACTACCTGCACCTGCAATTCCATGTCCTAACATACATCTAAATCCATTCTTGAGCCAACACACAACAGCAACAAACTCAATTTCAGCTCTCTACTGCACCTGCATCTCCTTAGAACTTCATATCCATCTTCACCTGAATTTCATCAAGAACTGCATATGCATCTTCATCTGAATTCCATCAAGAACTTCATCTTCACCTAATTAAAAGAAATCCCTAAATTAAAAGTCAGAAACCCTAATTAATCAATTCAAGTTCAAACAAACAAATATAAGATGAAATAAAACAAACACATCATAACAAATCGACAGAACTTCAAAGGAACAGTATGAATTTGATACATTTGTGTTAACAACAACAAAATCAAAATCAGAATTAGAACTTAAACCTATTGCTTCTTCTTATTGTCTAACAACAAAATCAAATCAAAATAAAACCCTAACCCCCGTCTCTGAGTTGACCGTTATCCGATCTCATGATTTCCTTCAAACCCAACTTTATAGCTTGCATCATCAACAAACCCTAACAGATCAAGACCCAACAATCAGACCAAAATTAAACCCTAACTCCACTCTTAAAACCATCTACAAATCTTTTCTTTTTAGCGTCGAGATTAGAAAGAAGCTGGTTTAATGAGAAGGAGCAACGGTTTATTTTTGAAGATTGAGATGAAGGAGAAGCACAAGAGAGGAGAAGGTGACGACTTTCTTCTTTTATCTCGACTGATTAAATACCCAAGGATACATATGTAATTTTGATGGTAGTATTGACCGGGTAAATGGGCGCTGACTAATTATGTTGGACTAATTATGTTGGACTTTAACAGGAAAGAAAACTGAAAGGGCAGTTTTGAAAAGTTGAAAAAACGGGGTCACTTTATTAAACCGGAAATTGAAAGTGGGGCAGTTTATCAAAATTCCCAAAAATTTATCCGACCATTCCCGTAGAAATTGCCCTATATAATACTCCCTCTATTTTTGGAAAAGAGATATTCACTTTTTCATTTTAACCTAAAAATATGCCAAATTGAAAAAGTAAAAGTATTTTTTTTTCCAGAAAGGGAGGGAGTAATTATTTTCCACTTTATTGGATTCCGCATTTATACTGTATCAGTGGACAATTACTTCGATATCCGTATCTTTGTAGGAATCTTATCTTATAGTGTTATAAACCAAATATCTATTTACTAAGATGCCCTTCGTGTCTAAGATTAGGGTTTACATATCTTGGGAACCAAGTCTTCTATCTATATATAAAGAGGCTTAACCCATTGTAATTAAATATAATGAATAAGAAATCTCTCTTCTTTTCTCCCTTTACTTTGTGTCTTCTTCACCTCTTATTCTATATCACAAGACGTTATCACGCACGTTGCTCTACCTAAGAAAGACGCTTTAATCACCAAGAAATTATTAATAATAATTTTTCTTTTCGTTTTTATATATTTTTTTTTAAGTATAATCGATTGTTTTCTTATTTTTGTAAACCATAATTTTTCCTAATTAGGTTTAAATTTGTTTTTGTTTTTTCTGCGAAAGGCATACATATATTTTGTTATTTTGTCTCCTTCTTACAAATAACATGGCTATTCTCTTCTGTACGCAGCTTAACTATGGGATTGACCCAGGTGTTATAAATCCAAGTATCCAACGATCCGTTCCGGTTGGACTTAAACTACCTCAGTATACAGACATGAACCTGAAGGTACCAGAAGGATGAGCGATTGAAAGTGGCAATGATCAATTATAATACAAGAAACCTCTAACAGTTTTAGTTGTTGATATTTTATTTTGAATTTTTCAATCGTTGTATAAATTAAGGTGTGTTTCGAACGGGTGATCAATTTTTATCTGAAAATTTTGATTTTCTTTCTTTTCTAATTTTTTTCATAGTGAAAGAAGAAAAAAGATCCATCGGAAGATGGTCTACAGTTTCTATTGCCCCTAATGAAAGATGACAGTTTCTATTCCCCCTAATGAAACTGTAATCCCCAAAATCTGGTGTTATCGCAATTTAATTGTTTTTACGGCAGTGAATCACGTGCATGGTTGAAAAACCTACGGCCAATTAATTTGGTATCCTTGTTTTCGGTATAAGGATCATGTGATTTATCCGTATGGTTTCTATTTTTCTTTTTACAAGAAACCATTCATCAACCACAAAGTGGATTTTTCCCATGCGATGGCTAAGCGACGATATTTTTTTATTTTGTCGATTAAATTTTGGTAAATTGTACCAACCTTTACCTATTGATATTGGTTTTTATCCATCGGTTTTCTATAATGAGATGTAAAAATTGGCATTCTAAGAACTTTTTAGCCAATTTTGAATATTGATTTCTATTCCTTAAAAGAAATCTTTATTAACCAAAAAGTAGATTTTTCTTTTCAAAGAATAACGACAATGAGTTCTTTATTTTTCTCAAAAGAATCATTTAAACCAATTGGAATTGGATTTTTCTATATCGTTATTATTATTGTTTAAACTAATAGCAAATACCAAGTTCAATTTGTTCCACTCGTAATTGGAATATCCTAAGGACACTAAAGGTCAATGGGTGCGCACCCGACTTGTTAGCCAATATTATTAGTCCTTGTAAAGACTATATTGATCTTGAATTTAATTTCTTTTGAAAAATAAAGTGTCCACAATCTCATGTCGTTGAGGTCATGGCATTATTTCGAGATTTATTTGCATATTTTATATCTTTTTGGTTGTAACCAATAAAATCCGTGCTTTGTTCAATTTGTATATCAAGTGGATTACATTTTTCGAATAATTTTTAATGATTCTTGGATTCAGTATCTACTGTCCAACCTGGTATTGTTAAAATCCAGAAATTATTCTAAGTATATGTCCTCGAATTAATCGGATAATACTTTACGAAAATTGATTTCGTATATGAGATACAATTATTTCCGCCATAATCATGGGGAGACTATACACACTATCAAAAGATGGTGTTAATTAACTAAAGTTATATCAATTTCTCTCCCATTAAATCAAATCGATAAATGCTGCCATTAAATAATAGGCGTGAAATTATCTCATTTAGCTTTTTCATAGCTAATGTCGTTTGAAAAGACAAATCCAATCACTTCTAGCAAAAAAGTTGCTACATGCTGGCGAGATAGTGCTCCAATAGAGTCTATCATGATATGATTCACATTCTCAAAATTAATATCTCCTCATTTGACGAGGAGGAGATTATAATGCCCGCGGGAATTGGTACGATGAGAAATTTGAATTTTTTAAAGTGTGTATACACCAGAGAATTGTGTTGTGTCATAATAAACCAATGATTGTCGAATATTCATTAGTAGCTACTGAAATAAATGATGGTGGTTCTCTGCAGATAATATCGACATATGTGATTGATTGGCATGTAATCCATATTAGATTGGATTATTATAATTCTCGATTAACGTAATTTTGGATCCAAGACTTAACACCTTAAAATTGTCAAGCCTATTACTTACATGTTGGTGTAGTCGTAATACGTTATACGAGAAATACGTTCGTTGTGAAAACGAGTTGAGAGTTTTCTTTTTGATCGAACCCTAGATTGGTTCAACAATTGTTCTTCTTATAAGACACATTTAGCGTGGTAGTCCTTGAAGGGATCATATGTGGTGGAGAACATATTCAATTTTGTAATCCTTGAGGATTCAAATTATATTCTGGTAGCTACTTGACTTGATTATGTCAAGTTAACAATCCTTCATGTGTTTTTAGAAATTTGGTACAAAACTGAAAATCCGGATTAATTAGTTGATGATATCAGCTTTATATATAGGTCTCTTGAGGAGTCCATAAAAACACAAAAATCCACGCTTTAGCCGCATATATTCTATTTTTTTCCCTTAAATCATAGCTAGAATTATGCTAGCTTAAACTCTTATTCAAGATGGACTAGAGTTATTTTTTTTTTTGATGCTTGTCTTCCGTAAAACTCATATAGTTGGGATAGCATCAATATTTACTTAAAATGTTGTACTCTTTTTCCTTCGTTCAAGTTTTGTCCCATGTGGTTTTCTTGACAAGGTTTTAATGAGGCAACTTCTTGTTGACATTTGATTTTTATTTAAAAAGTTGATATTGTGCTCTTTTTCCTTCGTCCAAATTTTTTCCTATTGGGTTTTGTAGGCAAGGTTTTAGTGAGGCAATTTAATTCAACATGATGGTCATCCAAGGGGGAGTCGTATCAATTTTGGTTGTTTAGTGGATGCCCACATTTGATTAAACCAAATCAACTTAATCATCTCCTAAGAATTTGATTTCCTTCTCGCAAATACGATTTCTTTTCCCGTATGATAAGGTATCTTGGCACTTTATCAAGAAACTACATCAACTTTTTCTGCAAATCATATCCGAGAATCTAGCAACCCAAGACACAAGTCGTCAATGTTTTTAAAGAAGCATAGAGACTCGAGAAAACTACTACTAAGACTAACACAAAGAAGACTTCATCAAGTAGCAATTTTGTTGACGAAGTAAGAAGAATCTTCCGCATTCAAGAAATATGTTCATCAAATCGGGAAGTCACGACTCGCAGATTTGCAAGCCAAGATTTAACCGAAGTACTCATCGGGGGAGCGACGCCATCATCAAAGGTGCATTTCTTGGACTTATCGAGTTGTACTCTTTTCCTTCGTCAAGGTTTTGTCCCACCGGGTTTTCCTTGTCAAGGTTTTAACGAGGCAACATATGCGTGTCCAACACTGCCGCAGTCTTTACATGCTCATGCAATTTCACGTTTTCTCTTTTTGAGTTTTCCTGGTATTTTTGTAATGACTTAGCCACGATGGTCATCGGGGGGGTGTTATAAACCAAATATCTATTTACTAAGATGCCCTTCGTGTCTAAGATTGAGGTTTACATATCTTGGGAACCAAGTCTTATCTATATATAAAGAGGCTTAACCCATTGTAATTAAATATAATGAATAAGAAATCTCTCTTCTTTTCTCCCTTTACTTTGTGTCTTCTTCACCTCTTATTCTATATCACAAGATATAGTACTTATTTCTCGTAATAAATGAAAAACTAAGCGAGAAAACGGTTTCTAAAATGGAGAACGAATAAAGCAGAAAAATCCCGACACAAAAAATTAATAACTTTACGGGCTCATCAAAAAACAAAAGAAGCCAGCTGTTTTAAGGTTTGGCACTGTTTTCCCCCCCTGTTTCGCTTCGATTGGGGATTTAGGGAGTTTCACAACATACAAACCCTAGAAAACTAAATTGGTGGGAAATTGAAAGAATCTTTATCACTGGAGTGGAAGAAAAAATTTTCATTTGGAAACCCTAAAAGAATATCAGGTAATCCTTAAACCCTATACTAATTGTGCAGAAATTTGGATTCTGATGGTGTCTGAACTTAGAAATTGGGGGTTTACTATAAATTTATTTGATTATTTTTCCTTCTTTTGGAGTTCAATTGGGGGAGATACACTTCTATTTGGGTTTTGGTTGAATGTAGTGTATGTCAGTATTCATATTCCTCAAATGTTTGATTACCATGTTAGTCTAAGCACTTGTAATCTGTCAAATCAAGTATTGTATTAGGGGATTTAGTAATGACATTGATTCAAGTTGCTATATCTGAACCTGATTCTTTTGAATTAGGGAATTACTAAAAGTTCCCGGAGGGAGAAGAAATTGTTTATTGGACAAGTTGATTGGTGTTTGAACTGTAGCTTGCTTCGAGATATATTTCTCAAAATCATGTACTGTAGCTTGCTTTTTTTTTTTTTTTTTTTTTTTGTTGACAGAACTCGTAAATGATATGCTCTTCTAAATCCCGTTAGCTTTCCATTTTGTCCGCCACTGTTGTATTCGGCGTGTTTCCTTCTTGGCGCGAACCTTTAATGCTGCACCGGTGTTTAAAATTTTTCTTTGTGGTCTTCTTTTCTCTCAACAATTTACCCTGCAAATATTAGATAAAAGGTCCATGTTAATTTCTTGATTTTAGTTGTACATAGTTTAAGAGATGAACATGGAATTGTCCCATTTGGTGTTCTAGTGGTGTCTCAACTTAGAAATTTGGGGTTTGCTGGGAATTTATTTGGGGGTTCTTTCTTTTGTAGTGAAATTGGGTGTTTGTTATAAAATTAAACACTTCTATTTGGGTTCTGTTTGAATATAGTATTTTTGTTTGCATATTTCAATTGTTTTATACTAATTTTGATTGTAAAATAGAGGGGCTTAAATCCACATTGTTCCCTCATCTATTGGTCGGAAAGTCACAAAATACTGTTCATATTTCTCAAACGTTTTATGTATTTTCTACAGATGTTTATGACATAGAGTATGAGGTCGGAAAAACTGGAACGTCAAGAAGCTCTCAAGCAGCAGAAGGCATCAACAATAAAACGACAACAAGCTCTCGAGAAGCATAATCCGTCAACAACAAAACGACAAGAAGCTCTAGAGAACCAGTGGCTGTCAACAACAAAACCATGCTCTGCATCTGTCAACAGCGGCAGATTGGAAAATGAAATTGTGACTGATGCAGTGGATGAAAGACTCAAAGCTGTTGCTCCAGAGAAGCAGAAATTGGCAGCAACAAATCAATGTTTTGCATTTGTCGATGAATTTGTGAGTGATGCAGTGGATGAAAGACTTAACGCTGTTGCTCTTGAGAAGCAGAGTTCGTCAGCAACAAAACCATTTTCAGCATTCATCAATAAGAGAAGGGAGAAACAAAATGTGACTGATGCAGTGGGTGAAAGACTCAATGTTATTGCTCTCGAGAAGCAAAGGTCGTTAACAATAAAACCATGTTCTGCATTCAAATCGCAGTAGGGAAAATGAAATTGTGACTGATCCAGTGGATGTAAGGCTCAATGCTGTTGATGGTGAAAGCGATATTAAAGATGAAGATGCAGACGCGCTTGATTCTCGTAGCGATATTAGAGATGGAGATGCTGAGATACTTGGCGATGAAGATTTGCCAATTGTGGAAGACCAATCGTTACCCACCAACTCTGATGAAGATGCTAACGTACTTGATGCAGATGGAGACAGGTACGAAAATTGTGCAAGACCAATCATTACCCACTGACTCTGATGAAGATGCTGACATACTTGATGCCGATGGAAACGGGAAATGCAAATTATGGAAGACCAGTCCGTTACCAACCAACTTTCAGAATCTGTCAAGTAAAAGGAAACGTGAAATGGTCCGAAGACAAGTAACTGATCCTCAGAGCGAGTCTAACAACGCAAACTGCACTTCTATGATATCAGGTCAGTACACACTTATTGTAACCCCGTAACTAGTTGTTTATTTTGTATGTTGGTATATAAGTAACAAGATTGTGATGTTTTGTACACTTCATTTGTTAGGTAAGCGTATCCCTATTATATTTGACAAATATGGGCGGCCTTGTGATGTTGGGTCAGAAGAATTTGCATCAGATATTGGAAAATAGTAGACGAGTACATTGTCCTCCTGCGATTGAGTCTTGGACAAAAGTTCCAAACAGCATGAAAGAAAATATATGGAAAGATGTTATTGTGAGTGAATTCAATTTATTCGAGTTAACTTAAAATCTTTATGGTCAGTAGAATCAGTACATGATGTGCAGATTGTTTTTGCAGGTTAAGTATGTCGTACCGGAAATATATAAACCTAATATTTTGTCAAGGGCTAGCAAATCTTATAAAAATTGGAAGCATCAGCTGCGAGTAGAGTTGGACAAACATGAGACAGTTTCTGAGAGAAAAATGAATATGCCATGGCATCTGATTAAAAAGAGAGAAGATTGGGAAAGTTTTGTTGATTTCTGCAATACTGATGAGGATAAGAAACGTCGAGCAGCTGGTAAGAAAGCTAGAGAAGCTGTTGAATTTATACAATCATGTGGAAGGAAAGGAATTTATCGCAAAATATACGAATTGGTAAAAACTTTGTACTCCATTTATTTACTTATTTACAAATCTTGTTTCACTAGAAAATTAAAAATGCTATTTTATGTCATCTAATGTAGGAAAAAGAAAGTCCAATTGGTGAAGTTAACAGAGCTGCGATATTTGTTGAAAACCCATTTTTCCAAGACTATAAATGATCCTGAGTCGCGTCCTCCATCTCCGATATTAAAATGGTAAGTTAGTCATTTCCTTTGTCTTACGATTTGAATATGAGTTCTTAGTTTATTAAGTGTATCTGACTTGCTTCGTTCTTGCAGAAATTGATTAAAGAGCTTGTGGAAACTAATCCAGACGGTCAAAAAGATATCGAGAATGATGCTGTCGCATTGGTTAGTGAAATAATAAACTTCAGTATATATTTTGTAAATGTCAATCATCTCTACTGTTGAAATACCTTAAATGACTCTTTTCTTTCTTAAGGTATGTGGACGTGATACAAGAGGTGTTGTAAGAGGCATGGGAGGAGGTGTTTCAAGAACTAAGGTGCTTCGGCGGCGGCAAGTGTTGAGACTCTTCGCAAAGTACAACAAGAAAACACGAGTTTGCAGTCTGATATTCATGTACCAAATCATACTTCTGCACCATCAAATCATTCTGCATCACACATACAAAATTTTACTTCTACACCATCAAATCAGTCTACGTCACAGGTAAAATTTGTTGATTCTTCCAAATTGAATTTACATTTAAAATTCAGTTCTGCAGTAGAAAGTAGAAAGGACTCTTTTTTATTCTAAGTTGAAATTCAAAATTGCGTAACAAGTGATATTCTTAAACTAGGTCTTATACTCGAGTTTGATATAACATACCTAGAGGATGATGAGGTTCATAGGAAAGGTGGACAAGTACACTCATATCATGCTATTCCTTTATAAATATAATTCTGTCCCGAAAAATGGCCATCAAATATCTTCTGGAGGAAGAAGAGATTAGATTTTTTCTAATTTAATATATTTTTTTGTGAAATCTCTTCATCTTTCTCTAAATTTTTTCTGATAAATTAAGATCTTCGTCCTTCTCTAACACATTTACTTGTTCAAGCCTTTCACAATTATACTATTCTCATTTCCAGATGGCTGCGACGAATTATGTTTCTCCTTGTCCAAACAGTCAGATTAACAACAGTGGAAGCAACATTGTTAACGAAAAAAATGCTCTCCGAAAATTACAATCTAGCCGGATTATATCTGGTTCCCTTTACAAATACAGGCACGAGTTTCCGGAAAGCTGGTTTATCCAAGGAAAACAGCGGGTCGATAGTAAAACAACAGATTGGGTAATATTTCTCGGTTAATTTCTCGCTGGATAGCGTTGTTGGTTCTTTTCATTTTTTCACGGTGGATTTGAATGTTGTTGCAGTTTTTTATCCACCTACAACAAACTCGCAAGGGTCTGAAGATGAAAATCGGTCACTAAAGAAAGCTAGAAAATTAATTCGGTCACGAAAAAGAAGCTAGGAAATATCTTATGGAAGAAGGAAAGAAAGCAAAGGAATTAGTAAGTTGATTCTTGAACATCAATATATTGCAGTTTTATTGTTCAAAACTTCTAATTTAATAAGTTGGTCAGGAGGATCAATAACTTCAAACGCTAATCATCTTGTCGGACACATTTTCCTTGGAAAGTCACTTTATACTGGCATGTGATAGGACAGAGTAATATGTTAATTGAGCCTAGAACGCCCATTTGTAGTTACCAAAGACTTTCCATTTCATATACTCTTTATCTTTTTTGTATCTGTTGGTGCTTGGTTTCATGTTTCCAGTGAAATGTACTTGGATTCACGTTAAGTAATATTGAGTAGACAGATATGCAAGTTTTTCATGCATGCGCTACCAAGTTCATTGTCTTGCATAATAATTTTCATTGTTAATTTTGTACTTTGTGGTTCAATACTAAAGTTCATGTACACACACACACACACACACACACACACGTAATGGAAACTCTTGTTTAACCAATGATTTCTTTCACTTTCAATCATCTCTCTGCATGTTGACATACTTTTATGATTTTGTGTTACTGAATCAAAGTAACCAGTGATTTGTATGATGGATGTAGGCGCCTGAAGCATCCAACTTGCCCGGTCGTTCACGTTTGGTACCTGATGTGCCCAACTCGCCTGCTCGTTCACGTTTGGCACCTCCTGTGTCCAACTCGCCTGCTTCTTCTCGTTTGCCACCTCCCATGTCCAACTTGCCTGCTCATTCACATTTGGCACCTTCTGCATCCAACTTGCCTCCACGTCTTTCATGTTTGGCACCTCCTGTGTGCAACTTGCCTGCCACTTCATGTTTAATTAAAAACTTCAAAGGAAGAACCATTGCTTTAGGTAGCATCAACATTGCTGATCCACTAGCGGAGCATGTCTATAGTCTAATTATTGAAGAGATATTTGACAGAAATGCTGAATTATTTGATAAAGATGGGAAGCTTGGAGATATTATGATCGGCGGCGTGATTAATTGGCCAAAAGCATGTGTTGAGTCCAGTTTTCCTGCTAGCTCATGTTTCATAACAAACTTCAAAAGAAGAACCATAGCTTTCGGTAGCTTCGACACTGCTGATCAGGCGATGGAACATGTCTACGGTATAGTTGTAAAAGAAATTTATGACAAAGAAGCAGAATTATTTGATGAAGATGGGAAGCTTGGAGATGTTATGATTGGTGGCGTGATTAATTGGCCAAAAGCATGTGTTAAACCATGTCGACAATAAACCATGTCACCGTTGTTTTCATTTCAGTATGTAATTAGAATGTGTAGTCTTTGCAGCTAGTAATGTGTCTGTAGTTACAGAAAAGAGCATATAAATTTTTTTCTAAAATATCGACAGCCTGCACATGTCAGAAAAAAAATTCCATTGACACATCAAATATGTCCGTCGTTTTGGTAAGGGGATTGCAGAGAAAGAGCAAATGCACACTAACACGTTCTCGAGATATATCTTTGTTCGTCACTGGAAATATTTGCAATGTATGCGACTCTGTTTGTTATTAGCTTTTATTAGTACGTGACAGCGATCCATTTATACCATTTCTGATTTTTTTTTTTTTTTGAAAATTAAGTTGATTAAACAAGAGGAAAAGATTACATAGAGTTACTCAAAGTGTTGGTTACCCTTATCTCATGACATTGATTTGAGATATGGGCCCCTACCAACATATTGTTAACTCCTACATTTGAAAGGAAGTTTCAAAGTAACTTGAAAATAGGAAATCAGATTGTAAAGCATTAGTTATGCGGTCGGGCATATGAAACCAGTCGCTTATGGATGTTCTTTGTTCTTGCTTCTTTGCCGATGAAGTCTGCTACTTTGTTGCATTTTCTATTCTTAAAAAAGAGACCCAAAAAGTTGTTACAGACCTTAAAATCTTCATTGCTTCGCTACTATGGCTTGATTTCTCCAAAATATATTGCTTGGCTTGTTTTGAGCATATAGAATGAGTCTCTGGCAGTCGCCTTCGACACAGAAATTTTTGAGATCCAAACTCTTCGCCCAATTAGCCACTTCTAACAAGCTCATAGCCTCTGCTTCTTCTCGCAAAGGGATGCATTGAAGGTCCCCGCCGAAGCTTGGATAGCCGCACCCGTATCGTAATCGCAAAATTATACCATAACCAACAAAAGAAAACGAATCCACCCAGGAAGCATCAACATTAACTTTTAATTGATTTAGGGCAGGAGTTGTCCATCCTTGCTCAGTAAAATTGTTGATCCTATGTGTTCCAAAGTTAGAGATAACTTCGCTATGATGGTTTTCAGTTATGTTTTCTTTTAAGGGAGACCAAAAATTTAAGTGTCTATGAACTGCTAAGGCCAATTGTAGACTAGTGGTTGCTTTGGATTCAAATATCCTAAGACATCTTTCCTTCCAAATTAGCCAACATTTTGTTGCCATAATTTCTATATCACTATTTCTGCTAATCCGTGCAATCCAATTAGAATACATCCGAGCAAAAGAAAATCGGATCATTACTAAGGTTCAACCCTACCAAAGGTGGCAACATCCATACAGATTTAGCATAGGGACATTCAAAAAAAAAGATGCTTTAAAGATTCACAATTATGCTCACAGAAAATGCATTTCATATCTATATCCTTCATAAATTGTCCTAACTTTTTCCTAACAAAAAAGAGCATTGTGTATACATTTCCACAGAAAATTTTGATTCTTTTCGAGAAATATTGAGCTTCCAAAAGGACTTCCAGAAAGAAGCGATATCCGCCTATTAGTAACAATTGTTGGATTTTTTAATTTCGATACATGGACTTAACAAAGGAAAATTCCATCCGTAGTAAGTAACCATCTTAACTTATCCCTGTTTCATTCTATCATTTGTATCTAAACAATCTAATGTTTAAAATTCTTTCAAAGAATATCGTATGGGAAATTGTTTCTAACTTCCCTTTCGTTCCACTTCTTTGTATTTGAGTCCAATAACTCATATACAAGTGTTAAAGAGTTTAATTTTGTACCACAAGAGGTTAAGAGATTATCTTCCATACCCGGTATCCATTTGTCACCAAATATGAATTTGCTTACCATCCCCGACTTCCCAAAGAATCGTATTGTAAAACCAAAGATACCCCCGCATTATACATTTCCATATCCAAGAAGCATTGTAGTGTTTCTTAGAGTGCAAAACATTGTATTCCTAAAGTATTTATCTTTTTAAAACAGAGATCCCATAAGAGTGTTCACGAGATGCTAATCTCCAAGCAAGTTTGGCTAACATGGCCTTATTCATCTTTTTTGCTTCTTTAAAACCTAAACCCCCTAGTTCTATGGGTTCACAAAGAAATTCCCAGCTGACCGGATAAAAACCTTTCGAATTATTTTGTTTACCCCACCAGAAATCCCTCTGAATAGCATCAATTTTATCTCGTTATTTTATTTGGTAGAGAGAAACAACCCATCCGATATATAGGCAAAGTGTGCTAGACAACACAGATTTGTTAAGAATCATTTTGTCGGACTCGCACTAATGTTGTACCATTCCAACTTTGAGATCTAATCTCCATATTATTGACTATTTTATCAAAAGTTTTTATTTTTGACCTATCAACAAACAAAGGTGCTCCTAAGTAAGAATCAGATACTTGATTTTCTTGATCTTAATAGTCTAAGCATAATTCTTTGATGTTTAGAATGTATCCTTCCACTAAAGAAAACGCGATTTGGAAAAGTTTATTAGTTGGCCCGGTCCGCACTAAACGATTAATAATCTCTAACAAGTTTTTACAACTTACAAGCGAAGCTTTGAAAACAACAAACAATCATCTCGCAAATAGTAAATGGGATATTGGTTGATTATGTCTTGAGATTTTGATTCCAGTGATGTGTTTAGTTTTTTCCTAGCCACCGTAAGTCTAGAGAAAACATCCATACAAATGAGGAAAAGGTAAGGAGACAAAGTGATCTCCTTGCCTTAAGCCTCTAGATGGAGTGAAAAAATCCTGAATCCCATTGAGTAACACCGCAATTGATGCCGTGGAGACACATTGGTGAATAATGCTTGCACCAATCTTTGCTAAAGCCAAAGGCAATCAACGCTTGCAATAAAAATTCCCGATTTACCACTCACAAAAGCTTTTGACATGTCTATTTTTATTCCCATTCCACCTTTTTTTGTTTTCATTTTTTTTTAGAGAATGAATAACTTCATGCGCCACCACAATATTGTCCGCTATTTGTCTCAAGACAGAAAGCAGATCGGTAGGGAGAAATCATTTTTTCTAAGTAAGTTTTTAATCTGCTAGCTAACAATTTAGAAAGAATCTTATATGGAGTATTACTTAAACCTATTGGTCTAAAGTCATTGGGAGTTTTAGGTTGTTTAATTTTAGGAATTAAGAAAAGGAAGGTTTTATTTAATTTAGGATTGATTTAGGTTTTATAACCTGATTCCTAATTTTAGAATCAAAGTTATACATTTCTGATTGTATGTATAACCTGTTGTACTCTGATTACCAGGATCCCTACAATCTTCAAAACGGATTTAATACACTGCAAGTGATAATGAGGAAGTTGGCTTATTCAATAATTACCAATTTGTTACCAGGATCCCTAAAATCAGCTATAAACTTGATGGTTCTTCCTGAACTATGCCGGAAAAATTGACTAGGGTTAGTTTAGTTTAAATTTGGTTTTCATATCTTCGTAATTAGGAGTGAGAGACTCATAAATTTGGTTCTTCTTTTGGTTACTTTAAAAGCTCCAGAGGTGTTAGGCTGGGAGATCCAATTTCTCCATTACTTTTCAACATTGCCATGGAAGGATTTCCAAGATTCTTAGATAGAGCTGCAAACATGAAGTTATTTAGTGGGTTTTCTTGTACTCAGAATGGAATATAGTTAATCATCTACATTGCGTGTTGTGATGATACTATATTTTTCTTAGATAACATCAAGGTGGAGCTCAATAATTTGTTTTTGGCTCTTAGTTGCTTTGAGTTCATCGCTGGTCTGAAAATCAACACTACAAAGACAAGGCTAATTCCAATTGGTTGCATTCCAGAGTTGGATAATTGGGTTGCTCAACTGATTCAATTCCGTTTATCTATCTTGGTTTACCATTAGGAGCTAAATCAAACTCTAAAGTTATATGGGATCTAGTTCTGGCCAAGTTTGATTCAAGGTTATCGTTTTGGAACCAAATCTCACTTTCTAAAGGGGGTAAGGTAACACTAATCAAACATATTATGACTGCTTTGCCACTTTATTATTTTTCTCTCTTTAAAGCTCCGATTTCAACCATTGAGCAGTTGGAAAGGAAAATAAGAAATTTTCTTTGGGAGCGGAAGGATAGTGCAAAAGCTCTCATTTGGTTAATTATTCTCTTGTTTGTTCTTCAAAGGAAAGAGGAGGTTTGGGAGTGTTAGATTTAAAGCTAATGAATATAGCTTTACTGTAAAAGTGGTGTTGGAGATATGGTATAGAAAAACACATCTTTTGTTTCAAATCATTTCTAAAAAGCACTAGAATACTTTTTCTAATCAAGTTACCGTGAAAAGTGACTTCCACTTTGGCATGTCTTGTTGGAAGGCCATACAGATACTAAAAGCACATAAACAACAATCGTAACCTCTCGGTTCATTCTGGCACTCTAACTTCATTCTGGAATGATAAGGAATTGAGGAGATGGGAACACAATCTCATTTCAAAGTATGGGACAATCATAGTTCACGGACGCAAACACACATATCCCAAAACATATTGCAATATATAAAACCATAAAGATTAATGCTGCAAAATCATCTTCCAAATCAACTTTAGAATTTAAATAAATAAATCTAAAAACATTGCAAGATGAAAACGTTGGACATAGCTATGTGTACTCACAATAACGGCTATTCCAAACGATAGATATCCTTCTTAAACAAAAACAAGAATAAAAATTCTCATAAGAAATTTCTTAGGAATCAAGAAAAACAATGTCTACTAGAAACTAATCACAAGCTAAGACAAAGTTCACGTTCGGCAACTTCACGAGTTTCAAGACTTTTGAGCTTGTGATTCATAGTATATCTGCGTCTTCGGGGAAGATATCCTCATTGAGAAGCTCTTTAACATGTGACTTTATGAGACCAAGGTCAGTAGGAACCTTTTTCAACTCAATTCTAACCACATAAAGATCCTTCATAGTATCAACAAGTTGCAGTTTTGCTTCCTCAATGTATTTAAGAAAGTCATGAACCACTTCAGCAGAAATCATATCCTCATTCCCAACATCTTGATGTGAGTAGGCATAGTAGCATGAGGCATTAGGAGCGCCATCTTCTACAACGGTTGTTTTCTTCCTCCCTTTTGATTCGATACCAATACCTTTCTCAATAATCCTCTTGCAAAGTCACCGTAGAGAGATGAAGAAGAAGACACTCTTGACAGCCCAAAAATAACCTAGAGTATGCGTACATGAGTTACGTAACTCAACAGGTTGTGTACTTGAAGGTTTCTTAGGGAAGGAATTTTCAGGGCTTCCTTAATTGATTTGTGGCAGTCACATGGGTAACCTGTACGAACTCAATCTCGACCCACAAAAAATAAGAGCCGTACGCACACGACCTTGCTAAAAACTTTTGTTACGTGAATCATTCACAATAGTGGGAATTAAGTGTTTGGCCATCTCCCCGCTCTTTCTTACTCTTATGGCCTTGGGCTTAAAGCCCATTTAAAAAAACTTTAACCAACTTTATTGAAATAACCCCTAAAAAAGGAACCATATTTTGGGACTACTCAAAAATGGTGGGGACTACTCTCCAACTTTTTGGGTGGATATTAGAAGTAATAATGAGTCACCCTTATCTAATTTTTTTTAATACCAAACTTGCCCTTACTAATTAAATTAGTGTAATGATTAGTGAGTTAATTAATGATTAGTGAGATTAAATTAATAAGTTGATTTTTTTCAAAAGAAGAATTATTGAGAGGTAGAAGAAGAAGATGAAGATGATAATGAAGATGAGGGTTTTGAAGAAAAAAATTAAGATCTTTTTCTTTAAGAGCCACAACAAGAGTATGATGTTTTGGGTACTCAATAGGTACTTCAAATTTAGTTAATGGTGCTTGAATTGGCCAAAAACATTCCTAAAAATGAACAATTTACAAATTGATTTCGGTTTGGTTAAAAGTTTGGTTACGACATCTCGAAGAAACGAGTTGCCGAACTCACCTGCAAGTGTAGTTTGGTTAATATTTCACGAAAACATAGGTAGCCGAACTCAGCTTTAATGGAGTTTTTTCTTTCAGAGAAAGTTCGGTTAATTAAGAGAAGAAAATTGCGATGTAACCGAACTAGGAGTTCTTCCAGGAAAAAAATTTGCGACGTAACCGAACTCAATATGCTGGTTTTTCAAAGAAAAGTTCTGTTAGGGAGAAAAAATTGCAATGCAACCGAACTTTTTGTGGCATAACTGAACTTTTTGCGACGTAACCGAACTGCAAGTTCGGCTTGGACATTTTTTTTCTCGACGTAACCGAATTATTCTCTGAAAACAAAAACCTCCTGTAAAGTTCGGTTAGGAGAAAAAAATTGCAATGTAATCGAACTTTTTGAGGCGTAACCGAACTTTTTGCGACGTAACCGAACTGCAAGTTGGCTTGGACATTTTTTTTCTCGACGTAACCGAATTGTTCTCTGAAAACAAAAACCTCTCCATTAAAGTTGAGTTCGGCTAGTTCGACAAAAATTTTCACATAATTCCTAACCGAACTTCTCTCTGTAACTTCCATTTTCAACTCATTTTGATGATTACTTCTCATTTTTTCAACGGAAAACGAATGAAAAGTAATGGGTTTATTATAATTTTGATTTTGATTTTGTTTTGTTAATGATTTAAATTAAGCTATATATAGAGGTGGCGGTGGTGGTAATTTGAGGTGGTCGGTAGTGGTGGTGGTCGGTGGTGGTTGGTGGTGGTAAGCGGCGGTGGTGATGGGAGGAGGTGGCTATATATAAATAGGTGGTGGTGATGGGAGGAGGTGATTATATATATAGGTGAAGGGTAGGTTAGTCATTTCCACACCTTAGGACACCCCTTATAAGTATAGGGTTGACATTCCTATCACAAAGTAGTCTCCCACCATTTTTGAGTAGTCCCCAAAATATGGTTCTAAAAAAGGAGGGTCATATGAATAAAGATGTTAAATGATGTTAAACTCTATTCTTTAAGGGTATAATTGACAAACCAACTTCAATATAACATATCTCACAAACCATACGTAGGAATTTGACAAATCTTATATATTTAGAAAGGTTTTTGAAAGACCAATCCAACGAGTGTAAATACGAATATCAAATTTTCGTTTTAAGAACCTGGCGAGATTGGGGTATACCCAGATTAATTGGGGTATACCCATTTTATTCCCATCCAAAGTAGTGTGCTAAGGGGTGTCTAAAAGGTGTTAAAAGACCAAATTGCCCGATCTAAAAAACCTTGCCTACCAAAACATATAAAAAAAAATCAAAGTCTTTCTTCTACACTCTAACTATACATGTGAAATGAAAAAAAAAAAAAAAAAAAAAAAAAAAAAAAAAAAAAAAAAAAAAGAACGAAGAATCAAAACGACCACAAGTCTGTGGGGGAGTCGACCTTGACGACCAAAATATAGTGGCATGGTATAAGTTGAATAACATGCCGACTTTCATCTCTTTATTTAGCAATTACGTGGTCCGCAAGATATCCATCTATATACCTTGCCGACTAAAATACAATCGATGAAGTTATGAAATTAGTACTTCGACGAATCATGCATTTGTAACACCTTCTCGTATGTCAAAAACCTTATAGTCGGCGGGGGTATTTTATCGACCTTACCGCTATAAAGTAGCCGCATGTTCTTCATCCGCGGACTTGCCGGTCGATATAGTCGGTGATTTTCTTCATCCGTAGACAATGCCTACTTTGTAATTGGCTCGCATCTTATTAAAACGTCTACCATGCCGACTTTAACATACCGGACCTTATTCAAACGCCGACCTCGTCGACCTTTCACATATTCAAAACATTTTTTTTTTAATCCAAATCGAACCCATAAGACGGGTTAAAGATTACTGAATTCATAATTTCAAAATTTTAATCTAAACTCAATTAATTAAGCTAATCGAGATTTTTAGTGTTAATTAAACAAGGACATATTAGCCATTTAGAAAATACAAGGTCAGGGTGGGCTTTTTCTTAAAATGACCCTATTTGTCTTTATCGTGGTACCCCAATTAGTTTGGATATACCCCAATCAGAAGCCAGGTTTAAGAACTTTTTATTTCTTAAATGATTTTATAAAAACATTTCTTATGTTTTAGTGTGAATATTATCCACATAATTTTTTAAGGGGAAATTAATAAATTGCCCATGTGAGCAAATGCATTTAAAAAAATGCCCAAATTTTTCAGTATTTATTTAATGCCCATGAATTAACCTTTTGTCGTTACATGATAGTGGCAATAAATCAGCCTTGTCAAATGACATTCTAGCCCCTAAATTATATGAGTCGGCCTAAGTTAGTGTAAACTCAACTCGTGACTCGGAATAGTTACCGTGACTCGGAGCAGCTAGTGTGACTCGTGAAAGATGCAACTGAACAACATTTCCACCAACTTGCTATGAAGATTCACCTACCAAATCCAACAATCAAAACATCCAATCTGAATTTATTAGTTAGCTGTTGTGCGTAGCATAACGCTTCAGCCATAACATGTCTCCACTGAATTATCGACGGAGAATTTGAAAACTCGAGCAAACATATATGCTGTTAAAACGTATCAAATTAAATATATGAAATCAACAAAAATGAAAATAAGTTAAACCAGATTCACAAAATCACCTCAATTGGACGAATTAAACCCAATTTTGATTAAATCTCAAAAATTTTCCCAATTTCAGAGATTATGAAATTATGAAGAAGAAAAGAAGAAAATGTGGTTGTAGAAACAATTAATTGTCTTCTTCATTTTCTTTCCTTCTACCAATCTTCAAATCTTTTCCAAATTATGGTTTCTAGAATGGATTTTTTAGGGTTTTTATTTGCAAAAATTAAAAACAAACAGAAACCATAAAAAACCATACACTACAAACCAAAACTTGTTGCGACACTAATACCACCATAAAGGATTGAATCAAAAGAAAAATGAAATCAGAGAAAGAGAAGATGGAGAAAAGGAAAGAGAGAGAGGAAAAACGGCCGCACTACTCGTTTTGATATTAGGGTACTCATGTATGTAGAATCGACGGTCATTATTCAATCGACCCATCTTGAGCCGTTCATTAATCAGTGACAACTCTGGAATTTCCCACACGAAAATATCATCTCTTTATACGAGAAATTGACTAAGTAAAACCACAATTTACCAAAATAATGGGACCGGATGGAAAACGTAACGGCATGGGCATTAAATAAAATATAAAAAAAATGTGGGCATTTTCTTAAATGCATTTCCACAAGCGTTCAAGACTTTTTTAATTTTCCCATTTTTTTAAAGTGCAACTGTTATTCATAGTACGTGTGCAGATATTATTCACGACTTTTTTTAATGTGCAATTATTATCCACAATGTTTCTCTAGTGTCTGAGATATTATCCACATTGTTAATTAACCTTTCGTACTTGTTTATACTATAATATGTATATTAAATAAGTTTAGAAAACCGTTTTTTAAAGATAAACGACACATTAATATGATGTCGTGTAGAAAATATCCACAACTGGAATCCATGCAAGAAATATGCACAACTAGAATCTGTGCAGAAAATATTCACAATTATTTCAGGGTCATGAGAATAATTTGCATAATTATTTTTATGACCCAAGGGTCAAGAGAGTAAGACTCATGTTTCTAGGGTCATAAGAATAATGAACCCTTCGTAATAACATATAAAAAAACTAAAATTTTATATCTCATGAGAGAAGCAATTTTTTGAGCACACGAGTAGCAATTTGTTTACCAAAGAAAGGCTTTAAAATAATATTGAAAACAAGGTACAACTACTTATACAAACATGTATGTAACCATAATCCATCTAAGAGCCATACGATCCTAGATAGCGAATCATAATACAGTTTGTCATAAGTATACCTGATCATATTTGACTCATCAGGATTTTTGTGAGTGAGCTTCCAACCTTGCGATTAAATAGCACAAGTATGAGCCTTAAGCTCATCAAATGGACGTTGTTTTCGATTAAGCCTCCTTTTTCCACCCTTTGGAGGAAAATCGCTTTGGTGTGGAAAATCATCATAAAACTTACTATCATCAAAATACGACGCATAGTATGGGTTCTTACCTGAAGAGGATTGTCTCAATGGAGCAGACATCCTGTTGATAATTTCCTTATATCCTTCAATAATCAATTTTAGGTTGTCATCCATCTTTTCATATCTGCATTCTTCACTTGATACTTGATCCACATTAAAGATAGTATTATCTCCATTTCTGACAGGAGAGAGAACATGAGTTCTTCTTGGACAATATTTGTTAAGAGGTTTATTATGCTTCTGAGAATTTGAGGAACTCATTTATATTGAGTCGATGGTAGGTGAAGATCGGAATGGGTTGATGATAAATTGATGATATGAGGTTGTTCTGTTTAAGAATCAAAATAAAAAATAGGTAAATTAGGGTTTCTGTTCTTCCCCAACTTGGAATTAGGTTTTCTCTGTAAACCGAAGATGGAATTGAATTGTTGGGTTGTTCAGTTTTGAGATGAATTGTTGAATCAAGTTAAAGTAAGAAGAAGAATCTAAATTCAATTGTTGAGTGGAATCTGATTTGAGGTAATTGTTCGTTTCAGTAAATTAGTTGAAGTTATTATGAAGTTTATGTGGTTGATAATTGTACTAAGGCCTGAGTTGGTTATGGAATTCAATTAAGATTTGGGTGAGAACTATTAGTGATGATTGGAGTGTTTTGGGGTTGGACGAAGTGGGTGGTTGTAGTTTTGAAAATAATTCCAGTTAAGCAAGAAGAAGAGTTGATTTGTGTGTTTTGGAAGAGAAGTATTTTGAGGTAAGAATTGAACTGATGATGTTGTGTATTGAGCTTGATTTAAGAAGGGGAGGTTGTCTGTAATGTAAATGGAGTAGTATTGGGTGGTGATGCAGGTGATGTTGCATGAAGGAAATAATTAGTGATGATGTTGTTGTTACGGGAAAGGTGTTGGTGGATTATTGTAATAGTGGATGTTGAGTGAGGTGTATGTGAATGTTTAAGGTTTTCTATGGTGTCGAGATTAAGATCCAGCATGGATGAGATGAAGGTGAAATCTCAGGGTTAAGAAGATATTGAGCTTATATGGATGGCTAGTGTTGTTTTAACGCAAAGAAACTAGTTTTAAGCTGATTGAAAGAAGTAGGAATGTTGGTTGTTGTTGTGCATCTTAGTAGTGATATGACTGTAATGAAATTGGAATGGTAATGAAAAGTAAGGAGTAGATTGAACGATTATAATTTGGTGGTTTCAGAGATAACGCTAGAAAGTTACAATTATAACCGAATTATCACTTGTAATTGAATTATGAAGTTTAATTAAGAAAGTGTATTGTTGAGATTCATGCTGAACCAAAATAGTAACTGGCGATGAGAGTGGTTGGTTGTATTGATGTTTCAAGAAGTGGCCTTAGTGAAAGCCTGCATCTTCAGACCTAGGTAATCTTAATTACAGTTGTATTGAAGTTATAGAATTATATTTGAATGAAGTTTGCTTAAGTTAAATGATTGAATTGATGTTGTTTATACAAGAGTTGAATGAATGCTTGTAATATAGTTTTTGGAGTTAGAGTGATGCACAATTATAGTGCAACAGAAACTTTGGCCTATGCAGTAACATTGATCGACCCTGATCGGGCTTAGGTGACTTAACCTTATGTCTGATTGATCAATTAATCATCAAGTTGATCGTTAACCTAGTTGAATCTCCGTTTGATTTCAGTGAACCTTGGACTCGATTGATTATACTGACCAACCTTGACTTTGACCTTGGACTTTGACTAACGATTGACTGTTAGTAGACCTGTGACAGTTAGTGATTGTTTGTTGACCTAATGGACCAGGTCTTTGGTTAATGGGCCTATTTAGAGAAATTGGACTTAAGACTAGTTATCTTATGTTGATGATTTGGACCACTTGTGGTCTGAATTAGCCTTCGACTTCTTCTACAAAGTTGTAGATATTCATAATACTTATTTATTGAATTATAGAAACAATCTAGTTGAATTAGTAAATCTCAGTTATGCTAAAGATAGTTAATGAAAAGGTATAGAACCATAAATGGGCCTAAAACCATTAGATAAAACTGTAAGAATCTTTGTTTTTGCTAGATTCTTAGAGTTCTCATGTGATTAACAATTACCTATATTAACAACGATCAATTCAAAGGATGAACCAAAGGATCGTGGATCTCAAGGTAAATGTGGCTTGTCATCAAAAGAGGTGGGAATTTATATTTAACTCTTTCGTGATTATTGTTGTTTTCTTTTACCAAAGTTTATGTTTGCAAATTCATGCATTGTCTGATTGTATATTCCTTGCATTTTTTTATTTAAAATTCCGAAAGTACTGTCGATTCCTTTAATCTTTCCATGGTTTGGAAAGGAGCTGTAATGCTTTGTTTGTCTTTATGAATTGTTTGGGAAATAAGAATTTCCATTTTATTTTTTGGAAATGAGAATTTCCATCTGTGGTATATAGGATACTGCTCCTTCATTTATACCTACTTATTTTCGAGATTTTATGCAATGACTAGGTGCGGGACGAGTCACCATATAGCTATCTAGGTGGGGGACGAGTCACCATATTATATATTATTTGGAAGGAGTTAGTTCCATATACTTGATTTTTATCTCTGTGAAATTGGTTGTGTTTTAGTGTTTAGGGAAAACATGAATTGTTTTCAAATCATTTCCAATGATTACTTGAAAGTTAAATGTTATTCCTACTGGGAACCACTTTCAGGGATGATGTGCTCACCCATTCCCACTTTCAGTTTCAGAAACAGATTAGAGTTGCGCAGTGAAAGCTTTGAGGAGTTGAGTTCGTTAGTTGGTTAACTTCGGCTATGCTTATTATGTTGCATATTATATTTGTAAACCAAATGACTATTGTATACGTATCATTTGAGAGGAGTTCTTGTATATATATATATTTCTGAGCGGGGATAGTTCTTGGGTTAAGTTTTTGTAGCAGATTTCCTAATTGAATGTTTAGGTATTGATTTAGATCTGTAGTGCCTCTTTATTTAGTTAATCTCTTGGATTAGTCAGCTGCTAGCTTTGGGGGCGCTACACTTTTGCTCTTTCGTTTGAGCTAAGACAACAAGTATAATGATTAAAGGAGTGAAGCTTGTGGTACCGTGCTAGCATACATTAATTTAAATTAAGTGAATAACAAAATTTCTAAAAGGACCATACGGATTCTAAAGAAAGTAATATACAACGACATTATATTGATGAAGCTGCAATTACATCCACATAGTGTATACTACATATGATTCCCCTTTGCACATGTACATGTATAAGTTTATAAGTATAGAAGGATACCTGAATAGCTGCTTATTGAAGGTCAAAAGAAGAGAAATTCCAAGACCATCAAAGGCCTACTCTAATAGCTTCGATGTGGTTTCCCAGAGACCTTTGCATTTCCGAAGGATACCTGAATAGCTGCTGATTAAGATGTTTTATCAGGTGGCTCCAAAGCAAAACCAAGTAATTATACTATCCAACTACATGAATGGAATAACTATATAAAACTATTTAGCATGCATCAAAAGAAAGTTACACCCATAATTTAGTAGATCTAATGATGTACCATATCATATAACATTTCTAGATTCCAATAACTAAAAAATGAAACTGAACACGATTTAAGATGGTCAGTCATAGGCTTATGGATGTTTCACAACCAACTAAGCAAAGTATTTAAGAACAAAAGAAGATATATTTGTTTTACTTATTGTAATTGCAAGCCCCAAATGCAAAATAATCAAGTTTGAATCGTTTACTCGCTATTTCGATATAACTTCTTAAAGTAGCCGTGTTCATAGCAATACAAAAATTGAGCAGTGAAAGACTGCATATAGATTGCATATTGATGGTCCCAATCCCTTGGAACTATGAAAATACTTGTAGAAAAAGCTTCATATAACATCAAAGAGGTTCCTATAAATATCATTCACCAAATATGAACAATATATGAAGAGTGTTGTAAGTTGTTCTCCGGTAACCTAATTGACAAAATAATGTTACTCGTGGACCTTAGGATTCGAGAATGCATACAAAATAAAATAAAATAGTAGAAGCTTGATTGTGAGAATACAAATACATTGTTGATCAAGGTCGAGACATGAATAGTCCTAATGACGCCATCTCACTGTCGCTCTCTAGTTCGTAATTTTGATCTCGAATTCAAATTTGCTAAAGCATAGTTCTCAATCTCAATTTCTTTTGCAGGTTTCAACAGAAAGCAAAGATGCAAAGGTGAACTTAGAGATTCCCGTTTTCTATGATAAGCAGGTTAATCTTGGAGATTCATGTTATATAACAATTCATAAGTTGACAAATAAAATGATACCCCCTCCCCTACCTGAATTTCTTTCATGTAGAATAGTCTCAGCATTCGTAATACCCGCAAGAAAAACATCATCAACTTCTCCAATTTTTTATTTTTTCTGTCTTCTGTTCTCACTAAACCGCTTCCTACAAAGTCAGAAGTCCTCTCTTTCGGTTATTTATACACAATTTCCCCGCAATCATCCATTAGATAACCAAAGCAAGAATAAAATTGCATACCCATTTGGTAGACCTGGTACCACAATGACATCACTTAGAGGTTACTGAAGAGGCTGCTAATTCCACATGGCTATGTGGATTAGTTGACTCAAGCCCAACACATAAAGATTAGTCATCTACTCAGATAAATTGTTTCTAGGGTATCAAAGTGATGGTGGTGGTTTTTGAGGTAAACTGCATGTAATCCCCACCATCAAAGTTATATAGTTGTTGATGGTGGATTTTCGTTTAAGGTTAAATTTGTAAAAAACCAGAAAATCATGCGCTGACATCTTATAAAAGATAAAGCCGTTTATAAGTGACGGATACTCCTCACTTAATTCACCAAGAATGGAGCATGTAGAACAATCCCATTCGCCAGAATACATGAAATTCCTCCGGGTTGGAGCATGCGGCAACAATCCCTTCCTCGTGAATTTCATATCGGCCTTCGTATTTCCGTACCCATTATCAAGTGTGGCATGACGACTGAAAGTGTTACCTTATAAGTAACACTAACCTCCAAGCACTATAATGAATCCATGTACAAATACCCGTACGTGCCGATTCTCGGTGTGTTATACTAGCCCGAGCCTCTCGGTGTGTTATACTAGCCCGATTGAGCCCCTCTCGTGTGTTATACTAGCCCGATTGAGCATCCGGACTTGATCAGATCGAGTCTCCGGATATGATCTAATCGCGCCATCCAACTCCACAAGCATGATTGGATGACCACAGATCAATTCCATCACCCCCGAGGTGTATGGAATACACACGCCTTAAATTTGCCGGATATGATCTAATCGCGCATCATCCAACTCCACAAGCATGATTGGATGACCACAGATCAATTCCATCACCCCAAGCAGGTATGGAATACACACGGCCTTACCGCCAAATATGACATTTCCTGATCGGGCAGTCATCCAACCTCAAGCATGATCGATGACCACAGATCAATTCCATCACCCCTGCCGTGTAATGAATACAATGCCAACCACCCCGATGGTCGACCATTGGCCTTCGCTTGCCAGAAACCGTCCATACCAAGCATTATGGACTGGAAAACCTAAATTAGGGTTTGCGGCATATTACATATGCCAGCAAAATCCGCTCTCAACGTCCATCTTCGCAGTATAGATGGAGGGTGCAGATGTAGACTCAAAGGCTCAACGGTGCATGTCAACACGATCATCACGCGTGGCCGTTTACACACTCGACCTGTGGTCAGCCAACCATAGTTGAGGAAATCCTGACAAGTCACTCAAAGAGCATGGTCGCTACGGCTTGAAAGCTAAAATTAGGGTTTCAAGTCATCACGCGCCATCTTCTCCGATACGAATGAAGGGCTGGAGTGGATTAACCAAGGTCGGTCATACCGAAACATGACCACCGTGGGCCCATCTACCTCCCTCTTGATTCCTGGGTGTTATACTAGCCTGAGCCTTCTGCAAAGTTATACTAGGCCCGATTGAGCTCCTCTGGTGTGTTATAATTAGCCTGGGAGCTGAGCATCCGTACTTGGCCGTATCGCCTCCGTGACATGATCTAATCGCACCATCCAACTCCACAAGCATGATTGATGACCGCTGCATCAATCTCCATCACCCCCAAGGTATGGAATACACGCCCAGCTCGTCAGACATGATCTAATCAGCTCATCCAACTCCACAAGCATGATTGATGACTACGTATCAATTCCATCACTCCCAAGGTATGGAATACACACTACTTTAGCCTCGCCAAATACGATCCGGGACGTTAGCCATCCAACTCCAAGCATGATTGGATGACTACGTATCAATTCCATCACTCCTAAGCATGGAATACACATGTCCACCTTGCATTTATTTAATTTCTACTGGCCCTCTTTACTGCTAAGAAACCGCCCATACTAAGCATTATGGACTAAAACTCCTAATTAGGGTTTGCATGATATTACATATGCCGCAAAATCGGCTCTCAACCATCCATCTTCGCAGTATAGATGGAGGGTGCAGATGTAGACTCAAAGGGCCTCAAAGTATGTCAACACAATCACCATGCGACCGCTCACACACTTGACTCAATTCCACAAAGCCAACCATAGTTGGTTACAAAAAACTTGGCTCACCTAAAAGAGCATGGTCGCTACGGCTTTGAAAGCTAAAATTAGGGTTTCAAGTCATCACGCTGCCCATCTCTTCTCCGGCACGTAATGAAGGGCCACGTATTGGATTAACCAAGGTTCTGGCCATACCAAAGATGACCACCGTGTGGGCCCATCTACCTCTTCTTGCGGCTTCTGGCCAAGGCACATCATTCCTCGCCAACCCAAAACGCACGCCCAAACTCGTATGCGTTACACTCCCGAATCCTAAACTCGATCTCGACCGCCAACTCACCTGGATGATTTGAGTGGCTTAGATCACATTTCTCATGGATAATCGTGCAGGGTGTGAATACCAACCTACCGCCTACACCCAGAGTATGATCGACCAAGACCGACCAAGATGGGTCGCCTTGAACGCACGCCCAAACTTGGGATGTCATGCGGCTCTTAACCTCTTTGCGGCAAGGGATTGGCCAAGAAACTGATCTCAACCACTCCCCTGACGGCCAATTGAGGTGGCCCATTGCATCTCATGAGATTGAGACATGGACGCGTACACCATCATGCCAACACGCATGTATGGTCGGTCCTTAAAATCCTCCTGTGCTTGGTTTGACCAAGCTGAAGAGTGATGCTTGCGCACCTCTTTTAAAACCCTACTCTATCAACGCAGATGAGTGTCTCAAACATCATCTCATCTCGTCCACTTACCAAACTTTATATAACCTCAATCAGAGTTATTTGGTTAGTGAGCAGTCATTATACATCACTTTATTCACACTGTGGTGCACAAGATCTCAGATTAAAATACACATGATATCGTGACAAGAGTCGATTTCTCAATAACGCAGCTTATTCAATCAAGATTACATGCTATCTTCGCGGGACCCACGATCCACATTCCATATCAATCATGTCACAAATCGGGATACTTACTGCATTGTCCTGGGCGTTTACAAGCTAAACAACACAACGCCGCCATTACAAGAACGTGTTAGGGAAGTCATGGACGGTTAGAGATGAACTCGGGAGAAGTGGGCAAGACCTGGTCAGGCATCACCGACACACAACTCCACCACTCCATCATTCCACTACCTCACTTCCACGAGAAACGTGAATGAGGCTCAACGACTCTGTATAAATAGGTTCTCCGCCTATTTTAAAAATAACAAGGAAACATGTTTTCAGACAAGATCGAGCCTCCTGATATCGGGTAAGCCTGTCAACCATTTTCATATAAGTCATAAGCAAGCCAACACCTTCATAATCTCAACACCTTCGTCTCTCTCCCTAAGATCAACCTCATCTCCCTTCACTCATGACCGAAACAGTGTCCGAACTACCATTTCTTGGTTTAGGCCGGACTTTTGCACGCTTGATCTCTCGAATCTACAAGCTCACCGCAAAGGCAAGTGTTGTAGTTTAAATTCATTCCTCATCACACCCCAAATTACCAAATTTGGCAGAGTAATTTTCACCCATCAACAATCACACCACAAGGGAGGTCAGACTATCACACAAAAATCGAATTCTCAATTCTTCGGTTTCTTGCCGCCTCACGATGTATCTCATCCTGAGTCCACAGTGTGGTTCAGAGTATCATGGGAAGTATAGCTTGAATGTATCGGAGGATGTCTTGGCAATCTGCCTCGTGATCACCTGTATGGCAAAGCGAGACATTTCGCTCTCTTGAATGATATAAGACAATTACAAGAAGGGGTTGGCAAAGGCCCACTCAAACAAAGGTAAGAAACGCCGGATCCTCAATCAGAGTCACACCTTTACCGGTGGAAACGCAGAAGAGCACGTTATCACAGGGACTCAGGAGAGACGACAACATGGTCCAACCGACGACGAAGACTCGAGGCAACTCTACAGAGAAAAACTTATCCGGAATACTACCATGCCTCGCGATAAAGAAAGGAGACCGCAGCCTATGGAGCCCCCGCTAGAGGATTTATATCTCAAAACTCTTGCCGAGCTCTAAGATCGTCTAACTGCTGTCGACTTTTCAACCGATCAAGAGATGCTTGAGGAAGGGGAAATCAATCGAAAATGCCCGGGCAGAGGATGGGAACGCTTCAAGTCACCTCGCCAGTTGACATTGCGACATCTTCCACATCCTCCCGCCTCTAGGCAAACGATCCGCAGATGTGATGGCACTCGCGAATCTTCCAACTTCATCTCCTCCCGCCCCCACATCAAAGCCACGGAGAGACATCACAACGCCACCGCTTACTCAAGGTACTTACACTTTCCCTTCCCAACGGCTAAAGATTCTCGAGCTACTGAGACGTGATGCAAAAAGGGAGAGGTGGAGTTACTCTCATGGCGTCCGCCATCCATCAAGAAGTAAACGGACCCGGCGCTGTCATTACCACCCTTCCTTCATCACCCCACCAAAGAATGCAACGCTTTGAAGCACATTGTTCAAGAAAACTCGCTCGTAAAGATAGCTTATGAGGATTTTCTTAGAGCCTACTCTTGCCATTAATATAGAGGCTTCAAAAGCAAGTAAGTTTTACTCAACAACTTTACAAGAGATAGTTTAGAATTCACTGGGACTTGCATCCACATGGAAAAAGAGGCTCAGATCAAACGCCGTGTTTTGTTTTCATTCGTACCTCCTTTTACATAACATTTGCAATTTCATGCGAATCATTCATGACCAAGATGCAAATTTCATTTAACATAATCCCTTTCAAAAGGTTGTCTACAAAACTATCTCAAAACAAACTAGTTCAATTACTCATCAAAACCAAATCAAACTACGAAAAGAAATCCTCACTATCACTCAAAAAAGAAAAACATCTAAAAGAAGAGGAAAGTGTATAGCACGAATACTAAGGAAAGTCCTTTCAAAGAGAACTCCGTCACCGCAAGAGAGACTTTCATCCTTCGAGTACTACTGCCTGTACTCAGCTTCAGACAACCTCAACCTCTTCTTCCCCGACGAGCAACACAACTTCATGAAGGGACTTCATCATGTAGTTTCGAACTCCCGAATCTTGGAGAACCCTTCAAGAACTAAGGAGCATTAAAGCCGCATCGCGAAACACGCCCGTATGGCACTCTCCAATCTTCAATCACCCTTCTAAATCTGCTCCACTACCGCAGCTACCATCCTCCGGATAGAAACTAAAGCTTCTGACGCGGCTGACTAATGCAAGATTTATACTTGAGCCATGTGGCAATATGTCCGTGTTTTCCCATATTGCCGTGTACAACTCTTCAAATTGAACCGCACTTAATCCACCAACCAACACATGACTGGGATAAGGACAGAAAAGGAGGATCAACAAAGCCCCGCTGCATCACTGCACCATGACCGCGGGAGTCTTGTCACTGGGCAGGAAGCCTTCGTAAGAAGTCACTACAATAGCTATGGTCCTAGCCCGCCTGTGATGGATGTCAAGGGGAGCCGTCTCAATCGCAAAGGCCACCGCTTCTCTTGCATTCCTTATGGCATCTATTTCACTGCGTGTGATTTCCGTCATGACTCCCGCCGACAAGGTCACTAAGGAAAGCGCCTTGTTCAACCGAGCTTGCATCATCTCCGTCATTGTCGGGAAAGGAGCTGTACCGCCAGATTTCTCAAAGATGAAGTTCCATACCGCGACTTCAACGTGAAGGTCAGCACGCTTAGACTTCTCAAGATGAAGGTCCGTACCGCCGCACTCTCAAAGATGAAGTTCCATACCGCGACTTCAAGATGATGACTCAAGACCGCCTTCCGCTTTGGATGCGTGCAACCTTTGGGGCTGCATTATCTTTCGAATTCCCCGATTCAAAACAAGGATCGTTTTAGAAGAACTTACACTGAAATGAAAGAACCGATGGGAGGAGGTTTAAATACCTCGCATATTGTGGAATTGAGGATTACCGACCGCATGCTTGCCTCTTAGGTCTCTCTCCTACTTGGGGACCGCAATCCCGCCTCTGTCCGCTTGGATGGAAGTGGCTTCAACCTAAATGCTTCATCAAGACGCTGACTCGCCTCACTACCGGAATTCATCACAACACTCTTCAAAATTTCTCGGAAGACTTCCATAAAGAGTTTCTCTAAAATTCTTTATACTCGCTTCTGTCACCACCGGGTTTCTCCTAATAGCTTAAGGGAAGGCCACCCTGGCCTAAGAACACATTGGCGTTAGAATTTGTGGAAGGAATTCTTCCGGGAGCTCCCTAGTGGACTTGATAAATGGGACACTGATCAACTTATCCGGCGAGCAGCCCCGCCAATGTTGTACTCTGAGTCACAAAATCCTCCGTCGAACAGAGACGGACATATCTCGGGATGCAAAACAGCGTGTAAATAATTTCCAGATCTCATGGTCTTGGACATCTAGACGCAAATACAACGCTGGATCACAAAGAAAGGTCTTTGGTCAACGATGGAAGAAAGGAATCGCCTCATGGGCGAAAATCAACTAAGAAATATTGTCAAATACTTCACAAGTCTCAGCACGCTTTAGGGACGCTTCTCTTATTCCATCGGAGTATTCTCAGCCGCCGTACAAGTTAACGAAAGGAAGGTGCAAGAGTAGGAGCATAACTTCCGGGTGTTCCTAAGAGCGCCCTCGAAGAAAAGCGAAGTGAACGTGCGACCCACCTTCTTGTACCCAAGAAACGTGCATATCCATTGTGTCAGTTTTTTCCAGATGAGAATACAAAATGATCCAAGGGAACAATGCACCTAGAGGAAGAACTTCACCGCGCCACCCTTTATAACAATCTTAATAAGCTCACTCTTATGGTCTTCTTCAACTATCATCAAATATATCCCCGGATAGCCATAAAAGACAGAACGACCACGCCGAGCTCTTGATTCAACTCAATCAGTAAGACCACTCCAAACCTACTCAAGTAAAAGCATCTCGATCCTTTCTCTCCTCCCCTCCTTGTCTCGCACTCTCCGCCTCTCCGCACATAAAGATCATAATTACTTTGTTCCGCATCGAGAGCTCAAAAAGACTTCCGGCAATGCAACCATTAATGCTACATCAAAGTAATAGTCATCTCTCCCCATCTAGATATGGCTGTGTGAGTACAAATACGCCACGAAAATGAAGGTGACTGGCTCTGCGTTGTCTTCCTAATTTCGAGGGTAGCAAAGATGCCATGACCGCACGAGAATTTGTGCTGGTCAAATTTTCCTTAATGCCCTTATTACCAACATGCGTCCTATCCATCCTTCATAAGAAACCTGCTGGAGCATGGCAAATCTTGAAGTCAATAGAGAAGGCGGATATTCATTTCTCTCGGGAGACAAAACCCATCACAAGTGCTAAGAAAATGATCAAAGATCCATATTTTCCCCGACCTGGAAGCAAGACTATCTTATGAGAAGGATGTTTCCTATTATTTGGAAAAGATGCAGGGTGAACAACCACATGATGTTCCTATGATATCTCGAAACCGTCAACACTTCCCGACGCGGCACCAAGCATTACCTTCAAGACATGTTGATAGGAGTTCTCTTCTAACTAATGTAATAAGATAAAAGATGTGAGTTAGAACTTGTACAAAAGCACATGAGAAGTATAGTCACACGGCAAGACACAACTCACGCAGCTGAGCATGCAATGGCCGTCCAAATACCATTCAAATCCGGGACAAAATTCACTTTGATTTAATTCTGCACAATTTTAGTCCTAGTATGTTTTGCCCTGGTATTGATTTCAAGTTCTCCTATAACTTAAGTCAGATAGTTTCAAATTTCAGTCAAGCATATGTGAATAAGACCCACGTTCCAAGATACACCATGCTCCGCATTCATCCGCATACATCACAACACAATTTTCTTTATTCATGGGAATTGTGTCTACGGATTCAAGCTGGATGGACACAAAAGCTAAGCATGTACATATCTTACAAAAAGTGTTTACTAACAAACTAGGGTTTTACTTTCTAAAAAAAAAAAAAAGAGTACGTAACTTACTCGACTTCCGACGCACAGACTTAGTAGTGTGTCCGGCGACAGCTGGCGGCAACAAAGAAGGCAACGCATGTTCTGGGGCGGCAACAGAAAGTCACGGACAGAGCTGCTTCTGGACAACAAAAAAGAAAAGAGAAAATTCGTAAAAGAAAAGGGGTTTTGCCTCTTTTATATACAAAAATTAGAAGAATCCTAACAACAAGGATTCCTTTTGTTTGGTTTCCTCTCTCGATTCAAATACCCAAAGAAAGAAACCTACCTCACTGTGGATTCCATGCAAGCATGAAGGCGTGGAAAACTAGCAAGTTTAGCCTACCAACACTCTTCCGGTAAACTCTTTTATCCGTCTTCTACGTATGCATGTCACTATCTCATGCCTACCACACAATAATGTAACCATTATGTGCTAGGCAAAACTTAATGTCGATGGTGGATTTTCGTTTAAGGTTAAATTTGTAAAAACCGTAAAATCATGCGCCGACATCTTATAAAAGATAAAGCCGTTTATATGACGGACACTCTCACTTAATTCACCAAGAATGGAGCATGTAGCAACAATCCCATTCTCGTGAATACATGAAATTCCTCCAGTGTCGAGATGCAAAAACAATCCTTCCCCGTGAATTTCATATCACCAGATTTCCTCGTACATCCATTATCAGCTGGGCATGATTTTACGAGTGTTACATTTTACAAGAGTAACACGAACCTCCAAGCACTATAATGAATCCATGTACCAAATACATGTGCCGACTCCCTCAGCAGTTATACTACCTCGAGCTCCTCTTGCAAAGTTATACTAGCCTGATTGAGCCCTCTGTGTTATACTAGCCCGATCGAGATCCTGACTTGATCGACGGGCTTCTCCGGACATGATCTAATCGCAATGTATCCAACTCCACAAGCATGATTGATGACGACAGATCAATTCCATCACCCCTGGTGTATGGAATACACACTACCACTGCCAGATATGATCTAATCGCAATGGTCCAACCCACAAGCATGATTGGATGACCAAGCAGATCAATTCCATCACCCCCAAGGTGTATGGAATACACGGCCTTGCCGCCAAATATGATCTGACGTTACCTATCCAACTCCAAGCATGATTGATGACTACGCATCAATTCCATCACCCCCAAGGTGTATGAATACACACAACTGACCCCGCATGGTCACCATTGGCTCTCGCTTGCCAAGAAAATCACCCATACTAAGCATTATGGATTTAAAACTCTTAAATTAGGTTTGCGTATATTACATATGGCCACAAAATCTGCCTCAACTGGCCCATCTTCGCAGGTACAGATGGAGGGTGCAAGACAGACTCAAAGGGCCAAAGGTGATGTCAACACGATCACCGCGTGACTGTTATACACTTGACTCATTTCGGCCACAAAGCCAACCATAGTTGGTTACAGCAATTGGCCCGCCCAAAGAGCATGGTCATGCGCTAAAGCAAACAGGTTTCAAGTCATCACGCGCTGTCCCATCTTCTCCGCACGAATGAATGAAGGGCACAGATTGATTAACCAAGGCCGGTCATACCAAAGATGACCACCGTGGGCCCATCTACCTCTCGCGGCCTGGCCAAGGTACATCATTCTGGCCAACCCAAAACGACGCCCAAACTCAAGCACTTTAAATCTCTAACCGATCTCACTACCAACTTCACCGGATGATTTGGAGTGGCTTAGATCACATTTTCATGGATAATCAAGTATAGGTGTGAACACCAACCTACCACCTACACGGGAGTAGATCGACCAAGACCGCACCAAGATGGGTCAGCCTTGGAACGCACGCCCAAACTGGGATGTCATGCGGCCCAACTCCTTTGCTAAGGGATTTCACAGAACCGATCTCAACCACTCCCCTTTGATACCAAATCGGGGTGGCCTAGATTGCACTTTCATGAGACGGTGAGACATGGACGCGCACAATCACCGATGCCGTCAACACGCATGTATGGCCTGGGCCCCTCCAAAATCCTTCCTGCTTGGTTTCGACCTGTCAAGAGCAGATGCCTGCGCACTTTTAAAACCCTACTTCCTATCAACGATGAGTGTCTCAAACATCATCTCATCCGTCTCACTTCACCAAATTCATATACAACCCCGGTCAGGAGTTATTTGGTTAGTGAGCAACATTACACATCACTTTACCACACTGCAATGCAGACTGCATAAATACAATACGTATACTTCACAAGATTCGACTTTCTCTCAATAACGCATATTCACCCAAAAGATTACATGCTATCTTTCGTGGATCCACGATCCACACATTCCTGCATATCAATCATGTCAAAATCGGGGATATATACTGGTATTGGTTCAAGGTTTACAAAGGTACCAGGCAAATGCGCTAATATAAGAACGTGTTAGAAGTCATGGATTTCGTTAGAGATGAACCGGAGAAGTGGGCAAGACCTGTCGTATGCTACCGACACACAACCCACCACTCCATCATTCCACTACCCTCCACTTCCCACGAGAAACGTGAATGAGGCTCAATGACTTGTATAAACAGGTTCTCCGCCTCATTTTAAACAACAAGGAAACACAAGCCGAAAGACAGA
>JAJJWW010005738.1:0-24069 GCA_023531295.1 Papaver armeniacum | reverse complement strand
TCGCCACTCACCGATAAACAGCCCGAGAATTTTTCATGGGCCAAGATTTCATAAAATAGAGGCAACTCGGATCGTATAAGGGAATGGGAAGTCCTGCGAGAAGCCGAAACCTAGCGAGACTATAATCCTTTGACCATCACATTGATGATCGTAAAATAATTTTGCGAAAGAATGGATGAAGATTCTTGATCAGGAATGGTTGATAGAGTAAAACCCTTCTCGAGTAACTTCTGTTGAACCTCTTCAAATGAAGCTTTGTATGCACGATTGATGAAAGCCATTTATCAGTATGGGAATGGATGGAAGATTGGGGATTAAGATCAGCGCTAGAAAAGGACGAAGAAAAGATTTGCAAGAGCGAGCGCAAATTGCGGAAGAAGAGAGTCAAAGAAAATTGCGAGAGAGAAACTAAAAGGATGAAAAGAAGAGAAAAAGAAAACTATATATAAGGAAAAAGATCCTCGAGAAAAACGAGGTCATTTAATGCGCGAAGAGACATGAACTAGTCAAGAATAAGCGGTTGAAAGAGACGTGTCAAGAAAAGACATTAATAATCAAAATCCGTGTAAAAGTACAAAACTGAAACAAATAAAAATAAGCAGTCGCGGTAAATCAAAAGAATCACTTTCGTGATACTCCTCCCTTCGCAGAGGAAATATGAGGAGAGATAGGAGACGATACTTCGTATATAGAAGCTTTGGAACTTCAGCAGAATAGAGGCAAGTACGTACTTTTCAAGTACAGTATTCTTCCGCCTGTTCCTCATCGAGAAAAGACCAAAGGTTACTACAACAATGATTTTTCCTTAAAGATCGCTCTTCAAGCAATGTTCAAGGAAAAAGAGGCAAGATGTAGGATCATAATATCGCAAATGCATGAGCTCGCTGGTTTAATAAACGACGATGTCGCGAGGAGTCGCGAGAAGCTAAAATAAACGACGCAATGAATAACGGCATAAAAAAACATAAAAGAAGACGTGAGATCCGGCGAGGGTTAAGAAGTGTCGCGAGAAGCGAATGTTTGTGCATGCGACACTTGCGGGGACATTCCAAAAAATAAAGGGTAGCTTAGCCGTCATCCACTATGTATCACCCTATATAAAGGGGTTGAGTGAGTCTCTCTCGTGAAGGGGAGAGATCTTTTGGAATTGTTGGGCAAGTCATTAGAGAGAGAAAGTTTAAGAGTGTTTTACTTGCTAAGTGTAATTCTACTTTTCCCGTGTAGACAATTCATGAAATTAATCAATAAACATTCTCAATTATACAACTTTCAATGAACTAATTAAGCAAAATCGAGTAAGGGGTGTAGTATGGGAAAACCTGCTACTACATCTTGTACCAAGTCTGTAACCATAAGTGCACGTATACCTGACTCGTACGGAACATATACGAGTAACCCTAGGGTTTTCCTATGAAGCACTCATATATATATATATATATATATATATATGTGTGTGTGTGTGTGTGTGTGTGTATCATGCTCTTTTTGATACATACACGTTCCGTAACGTAAAAAAGTTTCCGTGAACTTTTTGTGTGTGTGCACAATGGATGGATGCAACAAGGAAGGCGAAGTTGAGAAGGGCAAGGCTATCGAGCTTCACGAGAACCCTGTTTTCATAACCTACTATCATGTTGTTGATCATGAAAACAAACTGCCAGTTCAGATGTCATCACAACTTGTAGGAAATCTTCTTCGAGATTTTGATGTCGTACGTGAACAACTTGGAATTGCAACAAAGAATCTTGAATTTCTGAAAAACGAACTGAAGAAAGCAATTGATGAACTCCTCTATGTTCGATCTCTGGTTGCTATCCATGTCTGATGTTTTTCGAATTATGTTCTCTAAGAGTTATTTTATTTTGTCTAGGAATATGTTTTAAGAAGGATAACTAGGGTTTGGAATAGTAATTATTGTGAGTACTCATAGATATGTCCAACGATTTTCATCTTGCAATGTTTTTAGATTTATTTATTTAAATTCTAAAGTTTATTTGGAAGATCATTTTGCAGTATTAATCTTTATGGTTTTATATATTGCAACTTGTTATGGGATATGTGTGTTTGCTTCCGTGAACTATGATTGTCCCATACGTTGTCAAAAGTTAAGTCTTTCATATATCATTTTGCAAGTATTGATAAAAGATTGAATGAACTTTTGACAAATAAAAGTTAAGCCTATTATGTCATTATGCAAATATTAATGGAAGATATGATGAACTTTTGTTTACAAAGTTTAAGTCTATTATATGTCATTGTGCAAATAGTGATGAAAAATAGAATGAATCTATGTTTATTCCGCAATATTGATCTTCCCTGATCCATATCTTTATGTAAATATTGTGCGGCTCCGTAAGTTTTCTTATGTGAGCATTTCGATTAAATTGATCATGGGTTCTCTTCTGGTTAATTTAATTGACATTTTTGGATACAAATTCATGTTTCATGTGATTTGTTAATGTGTAAAGAAATCCTTCTTTTCCTCTGAAAGTAAGGTCGCTCTTGTTTTTCTTTCGGGAATGACATTTTATGGGGGAGAGTTCTTAATTGAACTTGTGCTTAATTAACAAATCTTTGTGGGGAGTGCGGCTGTGGAATATTATAGGGGTTATCTTGTATCTTTATAAACTCCTTGATGAATGCATTTAGTTTCGACTATATGATTGCATCTAAAAAAGTTGATATGTGCTTTTCTTTTGGTCATGAAGTATCTCTATGGAAATTTCATTAGGATCCCACTAATTTTCGTACCTTTGCCAATTTTATTGACAAAAAGTGGGAGAATTAATGTGTAGTTAACACTACAAATACATATGGTTTTCGGATCATTATGTAAGGGGGAGTGGTTTTCATGTGAGATGAAGTATTGACTAAGGGGGGGGTGATACATATCACCATATTATTGTTGTCAAAGTTGTGATACAATTGAACTTTGATGTTGTGTAATAATACTATGACACTGTATAACAATGATTGAGAGCTATTGTTTTCTCATTGTTATAGCTACGGATCTTCAACAACGATGATGCTGAGTTGAACACATTTAGAATCATTGGATTACTTGGAAGTGACGGAGATTTCGAGTAATGTTGAAGAACCAAGGAGATCAAGCATTTGGATGAGAAGCTACAAATTTTATTTATTTTGTATTCCATATGTATTGATAGTTTTGTCACTAAAATTGACAAAGGGGGAGATTGTTAGAGCATTGCTCGGTCGAACTCGCAAGCACTGCTATCTCAAGCTTGTTTGTCAAGTTTAGTTGCCAAAACTATAAGTCTTGATTTCTAGTCTACTTATAGCTAAGTCTCGGATTAGGATAGTAAGCGTAGTTGATCTTTAGACTCCACGACGTTCATCGAATGAAGACTAAGAACTACTCAAGGGAACTTGCGAAACTTCATCAACAAAAGGTATGTGGAGACTTGAACTTATCTATCACTCAAAAGTCTATCTCCTCTATCTCCTATTTGAGACAAAAGTCGTATTGCTATATAGACTTCAATTATACACATTTGCTATTTCGATCCGAGTTTATCTCGCTTATCTATTTCTCGAAATATGTGTTGGTAAGCTTTTGTTGTTCATCTTTACTCGTGACGAAAGTGATCGCTGTCGTAGGCGTCAAAAATAATTACACTTTCTTACTACTCAAAATATATAATGAAGCAATGGCAAGAAAGGATCGTTCCTACAGAGAGGTCTTGGTTGTCAATATGTTTCGGTTTCTTATGTAAAGCAATGGGGGTTTTTCTGATTTTTATATACTATAATAAAATAAAAGCAAAAAATAAAATAAACACGCAAATCAAGGATGTGAAAATATTGGATAAAGGTTTCATCTTCAATTGTAAACAAGTTTTGAATGTATGATTATAATTAGTATTTAATCTCGCTATCATCAAAAGCCCTAGAATATCTTATTACAAGAATACTCCGTAAATTTCCTAAGTCATCAACACACACATTAGAGCTGCATATGTGAATTCTACCTAAAGAATAACCTAACGCCTTGCGCTAATTAAGTTCAATTCCTAGGAGCATTAAGTTTCAGAAATAGGCTAATCAATGCAATTGTAATACATAGCGCACACAATTCGAACAAAGGTTAATTTCTACATATGACTACAAGGATGTATCACTACAAACCATAATCATATCATGCTACTCGTATTCAAGGTTATCGCTCGATGATGAACCCTAAATTAGCTATAGATATGGATGTGAGTTCAATCAATTCTAGACTTAACTAAACAAGCATCTAATCATATTGCAATACATCAATCATGCAATTATTATAACCCGTAGAAATCAAACAATAATATTGAGAGAAAACTAATTCATAAAAATCATAACTTGGTTGCAAAATCCAACTACATCTTTAACCAATAAAAATAAATCAACTACTTGGGTTTTTGGAAATCATCACAAAGAGTTTAGAAGTATCTATCATGTGAAACCCTAGAAAACAAGTAGAAGCCTCCCTAATGGAGATGATGTTTCTGCTCGTGCTCTTGGCCTTATATAGGTTCCAAGGGAAGCCTATGCTTGCGACAAATCCTCATTTGATAAGGATGTAAAGTCGGTCAACAGTATTTAGGATTTGTGGCAGACATGTGCTGCTGATTTGGTGTAACATGGAGCATTGTAATATGATAAACACAACTTTTGATTGGTTTGAACTTCAGTGGGGACTTGTGTGAGCCAATGACCTGCTCTAACCTCATCTATACATGCAGCTTCGATGCTTCTCGTTTTACCAAACTCCTACTTTCCCCTGCACGGAAATCTTCTTTGTATCTATCCTCAACTGAATTCTCCTCCAAGTCTTAGAGTCCAAAATCGACAACATACCTCCCCTGACTTCTCGTTCACACAGCAGAAACCTAAACCGCGTACAACTCCTACCAATATCCCGTGTTATTTTCCTTTTCTTTTTGACTCGAGTTGCACATCCACCTGACCCATGACTATTCGGCAGCAAACCTTTGTTACAAGGTTAAGAAAATATGGCAGACTAACACCTTTGTCCGAACACGAGCTTCAACATCTTATCTGCCAAACCCTATATGCAGTTCGAACAAACACCACTATCGAGTTCTTCTCATCACTGCCAGCAACACAACTCATCCATATCGTCCCTGACTCCCATCTTCTTCGCAGAGTCGATCAATCTCCGATCATCACATCTCTGCCATCATCACCGAGTATCACAGCTCCATTCTATTTCTTCAACTCTTTCCCATTATCACCATCGTGATCATTGCGAGCTTCTCTGTGTTTTCTCAGTTTTGCCATACCATCAATAACGACAAAAAATACTCTTTAACATTCTCTGCCATCTTCGTCTCCTTCATGCATGCAGTCTTCTTTGTCACTTCATGGATGAATCTCCACCGCTTCCAAATGAGTTTCATCTTCCCTGACCCGACAACTTCCAGCATCATGAGCTCTTCACCACGGCCATCAATGGAAGCAACACCAAACTCTATTATCTGCCATCGCCATCATCATTGGCAGCTCTTTGAACCTGCTTGAGCGATCTTTCTTCATCGCTGACCATCATCAACGGCAGAAATCACTTTTTCCCTTGGTTTTTTCGTGCTCAAACATCCTCCAAAACCTTGACAATATCATACTCGAAAGTTGTGTTCTTCCTGGCATTGAAATTAGTTGTAATGCAGCAGCACGAGAATGGCCGGAACTGGTCGTGAAACTCGACCTCCGTTCTGTGAGTACAAATGTTAGAAGAGGGTGGCCTTGAGTAAATAGGTCGGGTGCCTTAACAGTATTCAAATTCCATCTTCCCCCCATTATATGACATGACTGCCTTTAGCAGTTCCCTTGGAACAGTCCACCCCTTAACAGAGTAAATGTCCCTTAACTACAGTGGGGGTGCCAATAGCACTTGACCTTTAAAATGACCATTTTGCCCTTGTAGTCTTCTAAGTTCTTGTTTTGCTCATAACTTCTTCATACGAACTCAGAATGACTTCATTCTTTCGCCATAGACTTCATCTTCCTGTCCTCTACAGACTGATGACTAGAAATCCTCTGTTTGAACGAGTTCCACTGGGCCCTTCTCCACTTGTAGACTTCACTTTTGTAGTTATTTTCACTTATTTTTGGATGATTCACCTAATGAAAGACAAATACAAGAAAACAAGCGTGATATACAATAATTCACCAGAAAGATAGCAATTACTAGCATGGAATTGGCACCAAATATATATGAAATATGCACTTATCAAATTCCCCCACACTTGGCTTTTGCTAGTCCTCAAGAAAACTATTTAAAATACAACAACTCCATGCCGTTGAGGATACGGTTGCACTTAGCATGTGCAACATGCCTTTAAACCCCTAGGTGTCCCTAGTGGACGAGTTATAGTCTCGTGAGGTTTTACTAGAGATATACCCACAAAACCTACTTTACCAACTTAATAGTTCTCCGTAATAATAGCATCCAACGCGCTAAGAAGACATAGAAACTCTGCACACTAGTAATAAGAAGTTAGACACATAAATGAACATAATATCATCCTTAAAAGTTGAGAGAGAAATAACCATCCCTTATCGAAAGAAATTCGGGTTTGGAGTGATCAAAAGTCTTGACTCTGCCTCACTAGAAAGGGTTTTATGAATTTGCTCTCAATAATAAACAGCTTTTTTATGGGTCACACATGTGTCCAGGTAGGAATGAAGAGAGAATCCTGCGACACGTTGAATGATAGGAAGGTAAAACCTCCGAATTGTTTTGAAAACCCACATCTTTTATCATTTTTGAAAACCCATTTTTCTGACGATCTCTAAGAAAGGAAATCAACCACTTAACGAAGGTGGGAATATGCTTACTTACCTCGTTATCCGTTCGACGTGCAACTAGCACCACTCTCACAGCATCCATAAAAACGTCTCCGGTCTTCAATCGGTGTCTTCATCTTCGTCTTCGGTCTTCAACTCTTGATGATAAAATCTTGAACTTCGTAGAATCTTGACAATGTAACTCTTTCCTCTAATTCCTTGTTGCTTGAAACTTCATTGTAGATATTCCTTCTTCCATTGGCTTTATTGAAAGAATACAAAACTAAAAACGAACTATACAAACCCAAAATATGATACAATGAATTTTTCTTGTCTCTCTCTCTCTTTTTTCTTTTCTTTTTTTTTCTTTTCTTTTTTTCTTTTCTTTTTCTTTTCTTTTTTTTTTCTTTTTTTTTTCTTTTTTTTTTTTGCAATTTTTTTTATATAAGACAAGAAAAATAAAACAAATACAAAATGAAAACAAAACGAAACAAAACAATAAAACTAGTAATGAACCTAAATAAATTTTCTCTTGTTTTTTTTTTTTTTTTGATTTCATGAGACAAGAGAAATAAATACAAACTGAAAATAAAAATAAAATAAGTACAAATGGCCATGGTGTAAGTATTTTAGCGTATGATTCTTCACAACTTGTATCGTCTCGATATCATAAACTTCTCGAACTCTCATCCTGATAATCTTCGCTCTTGTACATTAGTTTTCAACTCGTAAAAATTCTGCTCCTTGTCTTGTTGCTTTACTTGAATCTGAAATCTGCTCATTTCTGTGATGTTGCTTGTAAACCTTGAACGTCTTCAACTTTCCTTCGAATTTGTGATGCTCCTCTTGTTGATGATGATGGTGTTTCTATGGACCTGTTGGTGTAGAGAGATAAAGTGGATGGTGCTAACTGCGAACAAGATTACAAGTGGTATGTAAGTTAGCAATTCAATTTCACCATCATGATTGATAAAATAGCACTCAAGAGATCAAAGTAGTGCTTCTATTGGTGGGAGGTTTGGAAGCTCATCATTCTGCCCGGAATTTACGTACGGTGACACACACTCTAAAAGCACGTATTTAAACAGGTACAAAGAATTGAAGGTCGGTGCCTCACATTATGTAACATGGGTAGTCTCCACTATAGGGGACCACTACTCTAATACCGAATTCAGTCTGCACCTTATTTTCCACTGGCATGGTTAAATCCAACTTTAATTCTCATACAAGTAAGAAACCCGATCATGTTCTCTGTCATCTCTAAGTTCAGTCACTCTTATGAGAATCTCGATGTAATCTTAGCGACATGTATACTATGTGACTCTAAACTAACCACAAGTTGGAGTTTTTTATTCACTAATTTACACAAAAGTTGAAAAATTTACAATGCAAATGCTTAACCACTCCCCCACACTTAAACTTTACATTGTTCTCAACATAAATTGAATCGTCCAAAGAAAGTCAAGATGGGAAATCTTATAACGATATGCAACAAGAAATCAGAAAAAATAAATACAAGACAAGAAAAATAAAAGATAAGAGATACAAAACTTATGGGTTGCCTCCCATGTAGCGCTTGGTTTAAAGTCGTCAGCCCGACTATATCCTTGCAAAAGTCATTCCTCATACACCAACAATCTGAAAAGTTGGGGATCCTTCCATAGAACCTGTTTTGGAAACACTAGCTTCACACAAATATTAGTAATATAAAACAGAAATGAAGCTGTTAACCGATAAAAGATTCCCCCACACTTATTCTTGTCCACACTTGGAAGTGTAAAAAGAATATAGAAGTCGGGTACTTCCACGGTTTCTTGTTCGAAAAACTGCATAGTATGAGAATCAAGTATCTCCAATGGAGGATATCGAGAAACAAAATCATTCAACAATACTCTCGAAGCACATATATTCAAACCAATAAGAGGTAAAGGAGAAGAAACAATAGGCAAAGGGTTACACAAACCTATCACAATCTCTTGTATTACGGAATCCTCTTCATCCTTGAAAAACTCAAGTGAATTACTCACCTCTTGTATATCATGGTCCTCTATCAAACCTTGCAACCATTCTTCGTCCGTTTCTGCCTTAACCAAAGTCTCGACATAAACATCATCATTACAATCCTTTGCAAGCTCAATTGGGTCTTCCACAATATTGGTCATATCGGTTTCATTCTCAACACTCTCCTCTTCATTAGACTCAAACCTTGTTGCAAAGTTGTCATCAAATGTCTCCAAAGGTTGGTCCTTTTTAACACAATCATCTTCGTCTTTATTTTCAGACTCACCATAATAAGAATCGTCGTCGGTTTCCCAACCCTTATCACGACGTCATTTAAGTTCCATATGAATGGTCCTACTAATTTCATCGACAAGCTCTTCCGAGGCTCCATCATCTTCCAACTTGTATAATTTCTGCGCAAGTTTCTTGACGTTCACACGCTTACCACCGCTGGCTACAATAGGTTCTCTTTCCCATGACTCTTCCCTTTGAATGGGTGAATGATCATAACTATGATCTGGAGTCGGGTAAGAAGAAATGTTCCAAAAATTGGTTTGTGAGACGTTCTCTCTATCACGGTCAAGTTGGTCTAGCCTTTGTTGCATGTCTTGTAATCCATTCAAAATCTGCATACAACTCGAATAAAGCCAATTAGAAGTAAAATTATCCCACCTAGGTGCTTGACTTACATACCCACTACAAGGTTGTTGTTGGTATGTATGAAAATCACCATAAGGTTCTCTAGGATATGCATCATAGCCAATAAATTGGTTTTGATTGCATCCCATAGATGGTAGGAAATTTTCATAGTGTTGAGGAGGTTATATCCATTGCTCCAATATGCTCCTTCCATAATAAGTACCTGAAACAAGAGCTCTCAAAACTATGTCAAAACCAGAAAATAAGAAAAACTAAAAATAAAACTAAAAACAAAAACAAGAAACCAAAAACAAGTGACAACCGCTGCCTCCCCGGCAACGGCGCCAAAATTTGATCGTTGTCGTAGGCATCAAAAATAATTACACTTTCTTACTACTCAAAATATATAATGAAGCAAGGGCAAGAAAGGATCGTTCCCACATAGAGGTTTTGGTTGTCAATATGTTTCGGTTTCTTATGTAAAGCAAGGGGGGTTTTTATGATTTTTATATACTATAATAAAATAAAAGTAAATAATAAAATAAACACACAAATCAAGGATGTGAAATATTGGATAAAGGTTTCATCTTCAATTGTAAACAAGTTTTGAATGTATGATTAGAATTCGTATTTAATCTCGCTATCATCAAAAGCCCTAGAATATCTTATTGCAAGAATACTCCGTAAATTTCCTAAGTCATCAACACACACATTAGAGCCAGCATATGTGAATTCTACCTAAAGAATAACCTAACGCCTTGCGCTAACACTACACCAAATTCCCGGATTAGTAACATCAATTCGTAATGGCTTTGTGGCCGTTACAAAATTCCCGTTACAAATGGCCGTTACGAAAATTTTGTAACATCCAGAAGCCGTTACGAATTTTCCAAAAATTCGTAACACGGGAAAGCCGTACATGAATATTTTTTTTTACGCGTGCCGATCACACGCTTGGTCACACTAGGTTCGTAACAATTGGGGTTTGTGCGTGTGCCATTCACACGCTTGCTATTATGTTTCCACCCAAGATTAGTAATGCTAGAGGATATTTCCTCCCATGCCTTTATTCATCCCATGCCTTGTGAATCGACGGATTTCATTTTTCATTTCTTATTTCTCATCTTCTCTCTTTTTTTCTTTTCTGCTCCTGCCTCTCTTCCTCTTTTTTTATTCACAGATCTTCATCTATGCTCAGTCTTTTCTCCTCCCGCCTCTCTCTTCACTCTCCAACCAAGATTTCGGTTCTTCAATCATCTGTTAATCTTCCATTTCGCCTTCATCATCATCGCTTTAGGGTTTTATCTTTTTTTTTTTCATTGAAGAACCGATCTTCGGTCATCATTAGCGAGTATAGGGTTTCGATTTCATAGATCCGTAAGTATTTATCATCTCAAGATTTCATTTTTGTTTATCGATTTTGTTTAATCAAATTTTAGGGTTTCAATTTTTCAATCGATTTTAGGGTTTCTTGTTACTCGTTTTGATTTTCAATTTCTAACTTTCTCCTCTATCTTCCTTCTTTCTCAATGAAAACCCTAGCTTTCTTAAACCTTGTTGCTCGTTGATGATATTAGGGATTTGATTTGGAGGATTTGATTGGGGATTTTGTTGGGGTTTCACTAAATGGATGTAACTTTCAGGTGAATGAAATGGTAATGTATTTGTTGAAATACCACTGTTGATTATTTCGTTGTAACAGTGAAATTGCGCAATTCATATTGTGTTAGATTTTTTATTGTTGAACCTTGTATGTGTTAAGTTTAAAGAAGAATTTTGAAGGTATTGATAATGAAGCAAATATAATAGGGAACATTATTTAAATGCCCCTAGTATAGGGCCCCTTCCAAAACACCCTTATCAACTTATACAAACACCCCTAGATATGAAAAAGCCCAAACCCGAATTGCAAGATTACCAAAATAGCCTTCAAATAAATACAAATAACCGTTACTGAAAGATTAAAGCACGGCTATTTCCATTTCATTCCATCTCTCTCTCTCTCTCACATTTGAGGCGAAAACGAAAAAAAAAAAAAAAACTGAAATCACCACTGAAAACTTACAAAATCATCTCAAATCCCAAAGAAACCTATTAGATTTGAAGTGTTCTTTGATTTAGAAGAAGAAATTCAACTGAAAACAGAAGAAAAAAATCGATTTCATTAGGTTTCAGAGATGCAGTGAGCAACAACAGCAAAAAAATCCAAGGTAATACATATATTTTGTGTTTGATTTAGTTTAATCATCAGATGAATTCAATTTTTTAGGGTTTTGGAAACGAAATTGTTGAAAAAATTAAAAAATCGATTTGTATTTTCTCAATTACTAATTCATACTAATTTGCTTCGATTTCATGTTGCATGTGATGAAAAATCAACCAAACGATGATTCAATTCGATAAAGAAGTAGAAGTCTTCCATTTGAATTAAAAAGGTAAAACAAACTTTTATCATCGATTTTGATTGTTTGTTTCGATTAGTAGTCTATTTTGTTTCTATTTTGTTTCGATTTTAGGTTGTTGAAGTTATTTTGATTCATAAGTTATTTTGAATCGATTTAGGTTTTTGAATTGGCGATTGTTGATTCAGTTATTGAAGCATAATTGTTTCATATATGATTTCCGCCTCTTGTATAAGTGTTTGATGGTTTGTATGAGTGTTTGGTTTTAATCTGTAATTTTTTGGACTTCAACTGCACAATAAGTGTCACATAACATGTTATTTGTCAATTCTCTGGCTCCAGACATCGATACAATTTGTGCCTTTCTACCAGATTCGGAAGCAACTAGAGTTAGTTGACTACATTTCTAGAGGGAACTTGATGAAGTTGCTTGCAGATGTGGAAACAACTTTTGCTAGTTTCTCTCAACTTTTACTTTGTTCTATTTCATAGTTACTTTGTTTCATTATGTTGAATTAGAACTGTAGTTTATTTTGAATCACTGCATAATGGTTCTAATGGTGTGTATGTAAACATCATTATATCTCTTGCAAAACATTGTATAGGAAAAAGGTATTTTACTACGATTTTGGAGAAACAACTTTGTACTAGTTGTCTTTGTATTTGGGGAGGCAACTTATGCTAGTTGTTCCCCATATTTGAAAGCAACTTGTACTAGTTTCCTTCATATTTAGAGACAAAAATTGTGCTAGTTGACTCTATATTTGTATTCTGTGTGAGTGAAACATGTTATTTGTCAATTCTCTGAGTTCTAAACATGTTCAGTATGCTACGTTTATGAATGTTCATTTGGTTATTGTATAATATTTTTGTAATTGTGCTTTCTTCAATGCTTTTATGGAATCATATTGATCATTCTTTTGGCGTTTGTTCAATCTAGTGAAGTAGGTTACTTTGTATGCTTTCACATAATCATCTTGATCATGCTTTGGCGTTCGTTCATAGAACACATGTGAATAATATTTGGTATCTGCTTTGATATCCAGGGTGCAACACCATTCTCTCTAAGAGTGCATGAGCATGTTATATATTCTCATGTGAAAAATATGAGACAACTTGTGCCAGTTGCTCTCAGATTCAGAAGCAACTAGAGTTAGTTGGCTCCATTCCTAGAGGCTCCTTGTGCTAGAGTTAGTTGGTACCAGATATGGAAACAACTTTTGCTAGTTTATTTCATATTTGAAAGCAACTTTTGCTAGTTTATCTCATATATGAAAGCAGCTTAAGATAGTTTATCTCAAATATCTATTGTGGTTTGATGCTAACTATTTGTATTGTCTAAACAGAACTAGGAAAAGATGACGAGAAGATCACCAAGACTGAGAGCCACAGAAATCAACAACGAAGCAGCAAAATCTGTTGATCAAGTTGACGACAAAAAAGGTACTAATGCTAGTACCATACAAATATTATTTGAATTAATCGGTCCCATAGATATCTCGTGTGTGACAGATGTTAATTGAATATATTGTTCCAGTGCTTCAACAATAACGATACCCAGACTGTAATTTTTGTTTGCTTGTTTATGAAAACGTTGGTGAAATACCAGTTGTTTGAACTTTTAAAAGGAGGAGAAACAGATGCTTACATTAAAAAGATCAACAAGAAGAGGGTGAAAGTCATGCCCGCATATTGAAGGAAACAAATGAATGGAAGCAGATCGAAAAGAATGTATTTCATCCGTTAGTAATACACTCCCAATAGGACTAATTGAAAAGGAAAACTTGTTAGTATTATCTAATTGAACTAAATTTGTTAGTATTTATTTGATTGAACTACATTTGTTAGTATTATTTGATTGAACTTGTTAGTATTATTGGTTGTAAACATTATGTTGCTATTATCTAATTAAAGTAGACTTCTTACTATTGTTTGATTATTTCCCTTGATTATATACAGTGTTGCAATATTTCTTTATGGTTGCAGGTATGCATAGGTAAAAAATACAGAGAGATAACTTGTAGAAGTTGTTCCAAAAATGGAAGCAACTTGAACAAGTTGTCTTCATAAAATATAAGCAACTTGCAGAAGTTGTCTCCATAATATGAAAGCAACTTGCAAAAATTGAAGCAACTTGAACAAGTTGTCTCCATAGAATGTAAGCAACTTGTAGAAGTTGTCTTCATAATATGAAAGCAACTTGCAGAAATGGAAGCAACTTGAACAAGTTGTCTCCATAATATGAAAGCAACTTGCAGAAGTTGTCTTCATAATATGAAAGCAACTTGCAGAAATAGAAGCAACTTGCAGAAGTTGTCTCCATAATATGAAAGCAACTTGCAGAAATAGAAGCAACTTGCAGAAGTTGTCTCCATAATATGAAAACAACTTGCAAAAATGGAAGCAACTTGAACAAGTTGTCTTCATAAAATGAAAGCAACTTGCAGAAGTTGTCTCCATAATATGAAAGAAACTTGCAGAAATGGAAGCAACTAGAACAAGTTGTATCCTATAAAAATGGAAGCAACTTGCAGAAGTTGTTCCCAAAATGCAAGCAAATAGAACAAGTTGTCTCCATAATATGGAAGCAACTTGCGTAACTGTGGACATAACCAACGAGAGCAAAAAAATTACAGACCAAAATTATTTCATAACAACTGCAGAATAACTAAGAGTGTACCATTATCAATTAAAAAGACATCCAAGTTCACAAAAACAGAATCAGAACTTCAGAAAAACATAAAAGAAAGGTTCAGAAAAACATAAAACAAACTGGGGCAAATGAAATCAGTTGACAAGTCTAATGCAAATGAGATTTCACGGAACATCAACTCATGTAGAACCCGTACCCACTCTCCACTTGATACTTCAACATGACATCAACAACTTCGTCTTTCCTCCTCAAACTTGAACTTCAAAACTTCTATACTCTTAGTTTGGCAGTATATAACAAGAAAATTCAAATATAAATCAAACCGAACGGTTTGAAGTACACCATTAACATCAGAAAAGAATCGCAAAAGGGACTTGAGAAAGAATACTCCAAGAACGTAACACAATACTTTGCAGCTCCTTGAAGGTAGTTGATTCCTAGATAACATGAGAGATGCTTAAGTTGCAAAAAGTTAATCTCCGCGACAATCATATCGACCTAACAAAAAAGAAAAGAAAACTCAAGAAATTGCAAAAGGATAATAAGATACGAGTTGTTTGGAGAAAAATTAGAAACAACAAACCAAAGTTGTTTCAAAACTAAAACAACTACAACAAAGTTGTTTTCAGATTGGAAGCAACTTGGACAAGTTGTCCCGAGGCTAAATATGTGTTTTCAGTACATTGACATTCAAATGTAAACTACATCATGTCTTGAGATTGCTTTTTTGGTTGTACTACTCAGTACTAGCAATAAACAGATTGACAAGCTACATTGCTTGTATTCACTAACTAAGGCAATCAGGGTGAACTACTACATTGTTGGATAACAAAATGCAACCTACAACATGTCCCGAGATTCAAATGTGGATTCATCATGACCTGTAGCTTAAAAACTCGTAATGATAAATCACTCAAATTGCGCCTCGTGAGAAGTATATTCATGGAAATCAGTGGAAAAAGATGAAACATACACATCAAAAACTACATTGTTGTGTATGTAACAGGTTCAACAGCTACATTGTTGTATTAGAAAAACCAAAACCACCAACTACATTGTTTCTGAATAGTTTTGATATTCACTAACAATAATCGGTTTCATTGTGTTTCAAAATGACAATCATAAATTGAAAAAACAACTTATTCAAAAGGTACAAGCATGAAGAATTCCGCTATTAATCACAAAAGGATGTGAACAGAACAAACAATCTTTACATTACATTATTCAAAACAAAAGATTAGAGAAAAAGAAAAGAAAATCCTACCAGTAACTAGATTGAACTTGAATAATGAGAAGAATTCAAATCGTTTGATCTCCCGAAAGACTCAAATTAATGAATCAAGCTTCAGAATATCAAAATAATGATTCAAGCTTCAGATTCACGAATAATTATTCAAAAGCTTCAGATCTCTGCAATCGACGATTCAATCTAATCAAAATAATGATTCAAGCTTCAGATTCACGAATACGCATCAATAGAATAATCAAAACAATTATTCTGAATCAAAATTAAAGCTGAATCTTCTACTTCGATAGAACTTTGATGAAATCAGATTTAAATATTCTGAAACTGCAATCTTCTACTTTGATGGATGTTCGATTACTCTGAAACTGCTTAAACAAATCAACTAGATTCAAAACTGCATCTTTAAATCTGAATTTCCTCTGATTTCAACTATGAGCTCTCTCTAATCTCAGCTAAAAATCTCCCAACAATTTCTTCCTCTCTCTCAAAACTCGATTCTATCGAGAAAACTAAATCAGGGATGTTCCGACATATTAATTATAATGGAGGTTAAAAACGGAAATCAATGCTTCTTGGATATTAAGCCGGTTGCAAAGATGCCCCTGAAGGGTGTTCGTGCAAAGCCCATGGATAGTAGGGGCATAAATAACATTCCCACAATATAATATGATGTATTGTAGATTTATTTTTTTCAAGTCAGATTTGAGGTTATTAAGAACACAAATCGAGGTAGAAACGCCTGCACAACAATTTGTTGCAGTTTTTAAGACATAGGTTAGTGAAGAAAGCAAGTTTAACAAAGGTAATTTCTGACTTGGTACCCTGTTTGAATATTTGAAGCTCAAATTCTTGTAAAGTTGTAGAACGTGGAGAATTAACTTGTCTATGGTGTTGATTGTATGAACTTTATTGATGTGTTTTAATAGCCGTACATGGACTATCTCATAAGGGTTCACAGAGATGATTGAAGGAAGCCTTGAGCTTGGACTTCTAGTGCTAGACCTTCTCTAAGGTATGTATATATGCATTAACCCCTTTAAGATAATCAAACAAATTAAAAGGTAACTTCTTTTTTCTCTTTTTCTTCGGATCCATCTACCCAACCCCCATTAGGCAATTACTTCACATGTCTTGTTCTATTTATAATTCAACTACTCACATTTGGTTAGAACTTACTTGCTAGCAGATCCTGTCATTTCGTACACCGCTGTCTTCAGTGGTATTCTAGATTGCAAAACGGTATGTCTTTGCTAAACCTTACAGTTGCTTTCATTTTATAGTTGGGGCTAAGTGTTGAACTAGTGCATGTTAGTATCTTATTTTTGCTAAACCAATTGAATTAATTACTCACAGAGAACCAATGTGAGTAGTTGAATTACTCAAAAGAGAACCAATGCGATTAAAATCAAAAAACAAAAGTACAACCTATCGTGCCATTCTCAATCTTAAAAAGAAGGCCATGGTGTATACTCTTTTGTACTGGCCCGAGCTAGTCGTGGCTCGTGCACCTCCCTTGGTCTTTGCTAACCTATCAATGTAGTGGTGCATGTTAGTATCTCATTATGGTTTAAAATGAAGAAAAAAGAATATGCTTAGACGTACATTTATGGCCCTTGATTTTTCTTTTGGAAAATATGTATGCTAGTTAGCAGTGCTTCTTGTTCAATAATTGCGCCTTGTATTTTTATGTCCATTGTAGGGTTATGATATTACCCAGGTGATAAGTTTCGCTTATTCTAACACCTATGCAACCCTTACGAAAATCCAAAAGATCGAGTGGAACAACATGTAAGTTTGTCTTGTGTAGTTGTCCTAGTTATCTTATTTTTGTTTTACTCGTTCTTATATTTGCTAAAATGTTTTTGCACTGGTATCTCTACTATACATGCCATATTCATCAAAACAATGTCAACAGATTTCGTGTTCTTTGCGTAACTTTTCCACCGTTCAATTACTGGCCTTGTTACATTCCGCAGCTCAGCACTTTCTAATTTTTCACTGGGGGTACGGATTTTCTCCCTTTTAGGTTATCAAATGATTTAAATAACTGCGTTGAACACTGCAAAGTGCGTAGTGTGTCCTTCACAGCTTTGATATCCTTAACCAATTGTTAGTTCTGATAGGCCGTCTCCAAGAGTATAACTTATGTTCTTTATCTCAAAGATGAGAACTCTATTGCAACTGCAGGGGCAGTGGGTTGTTTATTTACCTCCGTATATACTTTATACCCGATCTACGGGGTAATTCTTATTACAAGCCGCTTATATCCTCTTTGGAATGTTGTGCTACTTCTTTTTGAATGTTTTGATCTTCTTAGCCTTGGGAATCTTTTTTTCTCGTTTAATGATACCTAGGGCATGGACTCTGTGGGCTGGTCAAAGTGTGGTTTCGATCAGAATTGACTAAAGATTTTGTGACCTTTGTGCACTGCCTCATCTTTTTCAGGACCCATGTGCATTACAAATGTGAGCTTCTCTCCTGAACTCTAATTTAATTTTGCTTGTCTCTTTTGGGAATTACAACACGATGTCAATATCTTTGTATGTTTTCTGTATGTTCAATATTTTGCTTTGGCTTTCCATTTTTTGACTTGTTCTCAGCCATGGTAGTACTAGTATCTTTCAGTTCAACCTAGGTGGTTCCTTGGGTGAATAAGGTCTATGTTATAAGCTTCGTAATATCAGAATAGTTGTATATACTGAAATTTGATTGGTGGTTTTAGGTGGAAACAACTGAAAAACTTGGGAGGAAGAAGAAGAAGAAAGAAGAGAAGTTTTGTCATCGTTTTCTCAGTTCCATCTAAATTAGTGTTTACCAACTCTTGCTGCATTGAATTGATTATGATGTTTTTTGATAGGCTGGGAGAATTGAAGAGGTTGCCGTAATGTCTTTCTTTCTTTCCTGCAAAGGAGTAATATTGTGCTTAATATCGTCGAGATGGGAACCGAGAATGAGCAGCTGGACCAATCAGCTTCTATGTAGGAAGTTAGTAAGTTTCTATGTATTGCATTAGAAATTTGGAACTTAGTTTCTATCTATTCCCTTAGAATTTGATACTTAACAAAAAAAAAATTGTGTACTTGGAAGAATTTGTGTACTTAACAAAAAAAAATTGTACTCAGAAGAATTTGTGTTCTTTTTTGACATGAATTAGTTGAATGTAATGTAAAATGATTGTTGAATGTGATATGAATTGATTGTTGAATGTGGATGATATGAAAGGTTGATGCGGGTTAATAGAAATTCCGCTTATTTCCTATAGAAAATGAATCTGTCAAATATCGACCTAGTCAAAATTGGTCAGTGTTGACCAATTTTGACCAGGTCAAGGTTGACCGGCGAGTAATTTTTTTTCATACAAAAAGTTCGAATGACTCGAGCTGTTACAACATCCCCGTTGCAAAAAAAATTCGTAATGGCTCGAGCTGTTACCACGTGGCAAATTCGTAACGGCTCAAGCACATTACGAGGGCCGTTAAAAAAAAATTCGTAACGCCACAAAGCCGTTACAAAAAAAAATGTAACACCCACTTTTGCAACGAAGTAGGGCCGTTACACCCCGTTTTTGTAACGGCTTGGTTCTGTTTCTAATCCCAGAATTTGGTGTAGTGTAATTAAGTTCAATTCATAGGAGCATTAAGTTTCAGAAATAGGCTAATCAATGCAATTGTAATACATTGCGCACACAATTCGAACAAAGGTCAATTTCTACATATGACTACAAGGACGTATCACTACAAACCATAATCATATCATGCTAGTCGTATTCAAGGTTATCGCTCGATGATGAACCTAAATTAGCTATAGATATGGATGTGAGTTCAATCAATTCTAGACTTAACTAAACAAGCATCCAATCATATTGCAATACATCAATCATGCAATTATTATAACCCGTAGAAATCAAACGATAATATTGAGAGAAAACTAATTCATAAAAATCATAACTTGGTTGCAAAATCAACTACATCTTTAACCAATAAAAATAAATCAACTACTTGGGTTTTTGGAAATCATCACATCATGTGAAACCCTAGGAAACAAGTATAAGCCTCCATAATGGAGATGATGTTTCTGCTCGTGCTCTTGGCCTTATATAGGTTCCAAGGGAAGCCTATGCTTGTGACAAATCCTCATTTGATAAGGATGTAAAGTCGGTCAACAGTATTTAGGATTTGTGGCAGACATGTGCTGATGATTTGGTGTAACATGGAGCATTGTAATATGATAAACACAACTTTTGATTGGTTTGAACTTCAGTGGGGACTTGTGTAAGCCAATGACCTTCTCTAACCTCAGCTATACATGCACCCATGCTTCTCGTTTTACCAAACTCTATTTTCCCTCACATGGAAATCTTCTTTGTATCCATCCTCAACTGAATTCTCCTCCAAGTCTTAGAGTCCAAAATCGACAACATACCTCCCCTGACTTCTCGTTCACACAACAGAAACCTAAACCGCGTACAACTCCTACCAATATCCCATGTTATTTTCCTTCTCTTTCTGACTCGAGCTGCACATCCACCTGACCCATGACTATTCGGCAGCAAACCTTTGTTACAAGGTTAAGAAAATATGGCAGACTAACACCTTTGTCCGAACACGAGCTTCAATATCTTATCTGCCAAACCCTATGCGGTTCAACAAACACCACTATCGAGTTCTTCTCATCACTGCGGCAACACAACTCATCTATATCGTCCCTGACTCCCATCTTCTTCGCAGAGTCGATCAATCTCTGATCATCACATCTCTGCCATCATCACCGAGTATCACAACTCCATTCTATTTCTTCAACTCTTTCCCATTATCACCATCGTGATCATTGCGAGCTTCCCTGTGTTTCCTCAGTTTTGCCATACCATCAATAATGGAAACAAATACTCTTTAACATTCTATGCCATCTTTTTCTCCTTCATGCATGCAGTCTTCTTTGTCACTTCATGGATGAATCCATCAAACTCCACCACTTCCAAATGAGTTTCATCTTCCCTGACCCGACAACTTCCAGCATCACGAGCTCTTCACCACGGCCATCAATGGCTGCAACACCAAACTCTGTCATCTGACATCGCCATCATCATTGGCAGCTCTTTGAACTCCTTTCGAAGCGATCTTTCTTCATCGCTGACCATCATCAACGCAACAATCACTTTTTCCCTTGGTTTTGTCGTGCTCAAACATCCTCCAAAACCTTGACAATATTATACTCGAAAGTTGTGTTCTTCCTGGCATTGAAATTAGTTATAATGCAGCAGCACGAGAATGGCCGGAACTGGTTGTAAAACTCGACCTCCGTTCTGTGAGTACAAATGTTAGAAGAGGGTGGCCTTGAGTAAATTGGTCGGGTGCCTTAACAGTATTCAAATTCCAGCTTCCCCCATTAAATGACATGATCGCCTTTTAGCGGTTCCTTGGAACAGTCCACCCCTTAACAGAGTAAATGTCCCTTAACTACAGTGGGGGTGCCAATAGCACTTGACCTTTAAAATGACCATTTTGCCCTTGCAGTCTTCTAAGTTCTTGTTTTGCTCATAACTTCTTCATACGAACTCAGAATGACTTCATTCTTTCGCCATAAACTCCATCTTCCTATCCTCTACACACTGATGACTAGAAATCCTACATTTGAACGAGTTCCACTGGGCCCTTCTTGATGCGTGTCGTAGGTGCTCAAATTAAATTACTTATTTCCACACAATTAACTCGGTAATATAATGGAAGTAAGGATCGTTCCCACGAAGAGCGGAGATTTAGTTGTCAAAAGTGTCACAATGGGGGTTTGTTTTTGATTTAAAGTAAATAACAAAGCAATTGAAAATAATTAAGTTGCAAGCAATAGAGAGAAATATGATCGGAATCCTTCTTCGTTACTAAACCGTCATCAAGTTATTATATTCATCCATTAATACTATTAATCACAAATTATTACCAACCGTGGAATAACAAATCAGTGCTATCCCCTAAATCCCTTAAATCACTTTGGTACGAAGCTCTCCAATACCGGATTCTATTCTTCAAACCACCTAGTAGTAGCTCACTCAAGGTGTAATTTGTCCGAATGCTTTATCTTTTGTGGATTATAGATTGATCCTAGTAGTTAGACTCTTAGCTCAAGGTCCACTTTCTAGTGTTGTTTATACACACAATCACTATACAAAATCCCTCCTCGCAAGGTCTAGTGTTCTCTACTTTGTATGAATCATTCGACTATTACTTATCTCCTAACTCAATACTAGCACTTGATTAAATCAACAAATTAGTTCGTTGGCCACCTAAACAATCTATCAATTAATCATAAATATTTTAATTAGTATAAACAATCAATAATCATGTGAAGAACTTCAAAATAGATTTATATAATAACTCAAATCATGTCTAGAACTTAGAATTCATCCCCAATCACTAAGAAGTTTAGCTACTCATGGTACTAATAAAACCCATGAGTTTCATATAATAAAATAGAAAAAGAAATAGTTACGGTGGTAGAAATAGCTCCAAACCCTAGCTTTTCTTCTCTGGAGTTCTCCTCTCCAATGGCTTGATAAAAGATATAAGATATCTTCAAAAATATTAAGTTCTCTTAAATAGGTATCCAAGTTGTTTGTCGTGCATTCGATGCGCCAAAATCCCTAACAAAGGTTGCCAAAACTAGCCAAAAATTCCAAATATCACTCACGCCCAAGGCATGGTCGTGCATAAAATGGCTACAACCCATTGGGCTTGCGCTAAAGTGCAGCAAATCCGCCCAACTTCCTTTATTTCAATTGTCATGGCCTGTCGATTTCTCATCGACGAGGCATACTCTGCAGCTCTTCTTGATTTTCCACGACGGACGAACCTCCGCGGCGCTTTCTGCTGGATTTTTTTATCTTCTCGTCATATCACGTATACTGTGCCATCCGTGAAACATCCACTTCCCGACTTCTCAAACTCGAAATGCTTTAACTTGTTCTATCGGGCAAAGAACTTTGTTGTTTACAAGCTCAACTACCAAACCCATCTTCCATTGCAAATTCATTAGCCATCGAGCATCACCATCACGAGCTAAAAACTTCATCCAACAACAAATTATTACATTACCAAAGATCAATCACATCTCGCTCACCGCCATCTCTTCCATGTCTTCCTTATCTGCAGAACATCATGAGTTCGCAGACGTAACCATGAAACCTGGGCCAGCTCCATGATCATCACCGCCTCGACCTTCTCTCAATTCTTGTATCTTCTCTCGTATTTTCATCTCGGGATGAACTCCATCGTAACCACTGCCGAGCTTCACCTTTGAATAACACCACCAAAGACTCTGGACCACAAGCTTCATCTTCTCATGCCGAGTAATGGCATCAAGATCCCACCATCACAATAATCAAATATCGCTGGCCCATCAAGATCGATCAACGAGCATCGATTCGATCCGGCATCAATCTCGGCGAAGATCACCATCATCACCATGTTCTTCCATCGAGCAACGGACTTCCTATCATTTGCAATGGCAAGAAGAACTAATGCTGTTCATTGCATGGAAATAAAGCGAAAGTGACCGTTCGACTTCTTGCATGAGTCTTGGTTGCCCCGCATAATCCAAAGGTGCCTTTAGAATTATGAATCGGTCGGTCTTGGAAGACCGACGGTGCAATTTTAGTTTATTCTTCTTTTTGCTCTAGCTTCCTCATATGATGTCGGAATGAGTTCGTTCTTTCGTCTTTCAATTCGTCTTTCCGTCCCCTTCGAGGTGATATTAAGGACTCCTGGATTCGAACGAGTTCCACTTGGTCTTTGGCCTTTCTCTCGCTTTTAGCTAACTTCTTTATTGCACAATTATGTGCAATTTCACTTGTTTTGGATGATTCACCTAGCAAAACACAAATAAGAGAAAACAAGAGTAATATACAATAATTGTAAGAAAATATAGCAAATACTAGCATGGATTCGACACAAAATATATGCAAAATATGCACTTAACACTTCTCCACTTGTAGACTTCACTTTTGTAGTTATTTTCACTTATTTTTGGATGATTCACCTAATGAAAGACAAATACAAGAAAACAAGCGTGATATACAATAATTCACCAGAAAGATAGCAATTAATAGCATGGAATTGGCACCAAATATATGTGAAATATGCATTTATCAGAAAGTCATGTTGATTATTTCAATAACTTAAAAATCGCTTTGATTCTAATAGTTTGTGAATAACAACTATTTTAACACTCTCTAAGAAAGTTTCAATGATTGAAATGAGAGTTTAGAACAAGTAACCATGTTTGGATATAAACATAGTGTGTTCACATTTGTGTAAAAGTCCAAAACCGGGAAC
>JAJJWW010005737.1:0-69597 GCA_023531295.1 Papaver armeniacum | reverse complement strand
TCTATCAACGGCATAAGAATTAGATTGAGATCTGGTGGTTGTGTTCAGTTCACAGAAGTATGACGTCGAGATGGCAGCGATGGAAGATGATGAAGGATTGGATAGATCGAGTTGGTAAAACATGGAATGATAAGTTTGTGATAAACGGTGATAGATGGAAGAGCTGCTGACGATGAGTGATTGGAAGTGATACCACTGCTGGTGATTTATGAAGTCAGGGAGGAGTCTGTCAAAAAAAAAAAGTTATCGAAGATAGTAACAGTATGAGTGTTACAAAGGTTAATGTCACAGTTGTAGGAGGACAGTTACAGAAGCGTAACGAAAGAAAGTGTCACAGTTGGTGACTGTAACAAAAGTGTTATAACAGTAAAGAAGTGTGATAGTTTTCTGGCAGAGGCGTTGCAGAAAGCAGATTTGATAATGGTCGAGGTTGTAAACATGGGTTGCTGTGGCAGAGCATTGGTTGATTTTAGAAGGTGAATAAGCTTTGGGTGAGTGGTTGTTTCAAAGGGTTAGGTTATGGATTCGAAATCAATATAAGTAGAGGATCAAAGCTGGTATTGCGGTAAGGAGGACTGATACAATTTGATGGAGGATCAAAGCTGGTATGCAGTCAGGACTGGTACAATTTGATGAAGTTCAAATCGAATTCAGAGACTTAGAATGACAAGGAATGTTGGGTGGTTATGTTTGAGCTTAAGGGAGGATGGTGTCATGTTGGAGTTTAAGCTTAAACATGTTGGCTGAAGAGTTTGTGGCGGAAACTTGAAAAACCTACAAAGTGTGGCAGACTTTGGAAGAACAGTTAGAGCTTGTGGCAGAAGCGTGACTGGAACAGATAATAAAGAACAACAAAGTTGTGAAGAAAGGGAAGTATCAATAGATTTTTTGGCTTAATTTCTTATCCTTTGTGCTAGTTCTTTTGTTCTTTGATTGCAACATGAGTTGTATAAGTAAGGCGTACGATAGGAATGTGTGTTCCTCCTGTGAAGAGAAGTGGACTTGTGTTTCTTCATGTATGAGCAAGTGAAAGATCGCAACTCATAGAGTTTAACTCTCCATAGCGATTCTGGAGCTTGTTCGTCTAGCAAGTTGAATATTGAGATTCTGGAGCTTGTTAGGGAATGTTTATATGAAGTGCGGCGTCATGAAGTATCGGGACAGCTGGATGAGATCTCCCATCATCGTCTAAAGGAGACGGAGTGATATGCAAGGTGGCATGTTGTCCAGACGATCACATTCTAGTGAAGTTATCAAGGGCTGGAAGTGTGAACCCTTTGTCGGTTACAAAGGATTGTTGAGAATGTTTTCTCAAAGAAGTTTCAGATGAAGTGAGGCTTGACTAGTGTGTGGAAAGCTTGGAGTAAATACAGTCTTGATTTAAGGGGGATGTTGGAAATAATAAACCAAGACTATATTTGGAAGTCAAGTTAACTTGAGATACAAGTGTTTTGGTTCTAAGAGAGTTCTAGAAGAGTTCTATTATTAGAGTTTGATCTTATTAGGAAAGTGTCTTTGCTTAGTCGTCAAGTTTGTTAAACTATAAATAAGTTGTTGAGCCATGAGAATTATACACTGATTTGATTATCAATGTAGTCGATTAATTGCTTCCGCGTTTGTGCTCTCCTCTCTCTTGTCTCGGTCCAACACATCCGATATCAATAAAAACAATACATAAAAGTAAAGCTGTCCTTGGTTCTTCTTTGTAGTAAGCTAGAATTATCAAATGCTCAACTACCATTACCATACCTGATTATTTTAATCGATTTGGATTAAAGTAAACTGATATTGTTTAGTTGACTTTGGTATTAACGTCCCTGATTACTTTAATTAATTATGAATACTAATTGGTGCGGCAATATATTTTAATCGATTTGGATTAAAGTATACTGATATAATTGTATACTGATATTGCAGTTAGTTTGATCAATGAATACTAATTGGTGCCGCAATATCTAAGTCCCTCTCTCACCCCAAAAGTATTTATAATTATAAAGTATTGTGTATACAGCTAGGCAATAACTAGAGCTAAAGTCCACTCTTTAGCGAGTGCAAATCTGTTCACACTCCTCTAACGAGTGTATAATTCACATATTCTTCTGATTGGTTGATTATTTAACGGATGGTCCCATCAATTTTTCTTTCAAAAAATAAACACAAAATTGGTTAAAAACACCAAAATTAATAATTTCTGGGTGAAAAAGACATTTAGATTTTGATACTGTTTAAATGGACAAAAATATAAAAATAGATATAACCAGTTTCATCCTACCCATTTTCAATTTTTTTTTCTTATTTTTAATTTGCATCAGGATGCATCCAGTTTCATCCTCGCTATTTTTTAAGTTTAAAACAGGATGAATCCAGTTTCATCCTTGCTATTTTTTTTGTGTCCATTTCACCAATAATAATTTTTACACGTCCATTTGAACCATATTTTAAAAAAATTTGGACAAATGACCCATTTTTCGTAAAATAAAATGAAAATGGATCCCTCCTCCCAGCTAAATCGTATTAGAGTTATTGATATCAACTATTATTATAGTCAGTAGCCATCCCTTAATTTTATTTTAATCCCAGCCATGAACTATTAAGTTACAAATGAACAAAACTTTTCGGAATTACCCTTCTATATGATCGAAATTAAGGGAGAAATTTCACCTCAACCACGATGTTTTCGATCATTCTTACAGGGGTTAGTCAATTGGGATTAATAAGGACATTCAGAGACTTTTTATGCAAGAGATTTTGTGTGGCTCCCCGTGAGTTTAGAGATTTAGAGAGACTTTCTGAATGATTTTCAAGGAATTATGGTGATTCATTGAGACAATAAAACATATATGAATTTCAGCTTGCACACAGGAGACAAACAATATATTTGTTTATTTTACAAAATGAATACATTAATATTTTAATGAAAATGTATTAGTACATGCATGGCTCTGAGAAATTGTAATCATTTTTCCAATAATATCAAAACGAGACGAACAAAAGGGATTTGAATCTCTAGTAAACTTATTGGGTTTCGGAAGACAATACATTTTTTATGAATTTAAATGTAGCTTATTTGGTTATTGTTTTTAATAATTTGATTTTTAATCCTTAAAGAAAAGAGAAAGAACAAAGTCTCTCAAAATATCACCTAAGAGAGACTTTTTTTTAGCCATTTATGATATGTTTTGTAATAAAACTCTCTACAAGTCTCTCAAAACCATAAATCATTGGTTTCAAATTTCAAATTCCAAATCCAGTAACAGAGAATTATGATGACTTTTAGAAAGTCACGATCCAATAACAGAGATTGTTTGAGATTTTGAAGAACTCTCTATTGACTAAAAGAGATTTTAGAAGTCTCTAAAATTCTTTTAAAATCTCCACAAATCTCAATTGACTTACCCCCCGTAAGTATAATATTTAATCCACAATTAGGGGATATCAAAACTAATTGGGGGATATGAATTACTTCCCCTTCCAAAGGTGTCTGCTAAGGGGTGTTTTTTGGGACGAAAATACTAAAACACCCTTCCCTCAAAATAAAAATTAAAAAGCTTAAAATCAAAAAACAAAAAAATATCCCCCATTTCCAACTTCACCTCTTATTAATCTCTTTTAGGGTTAGGGCTTTGAAACCTAAATATTCCCCACTCCCTTTCAAATTCTAGATTTTCCCCACTCCCTTTCAAATTCTCTTCTCCTTCTCTGTCGGCTCCTCACTTTGAAAACAATTTTTTTTTAATATTCGGAAGTGATGAAGACCATGCCGGAAGTGATGAAGACCATGTCGGAAATGATGAATGTCATGCCGGAAGCGATGAAGACCATGCCGGAAGTGATGAAAACCATGCCGGTATAGATGAAGACCATGCCGGAAGTGATGAATACCATGCCGGAAGTGATGAAGACCATGCCGGTATAGATGAAGACCATGCCGGAAGTGATGAAGATCATGCCGGAATTGATGAAGACCATACCGGAAAAGAGAGCCGACATGCTTGGTAACTAACATTCAACGCCGTAACTTAATGCCGGCATGCTCGATAGAAATCCATCAATGCCGGTATTCAAGTGAAAAAAAAAAACAAATTTCTGGATACTTTAATCATGTGCCGGCACAGAAATTTAAGCATCATACCATGCCGTTAGAAGTACCGGCATGCTCGAAAATCAACTTACTGCGTCGGAAGTGGACTGAAAACCAGAAAAAAAATTCCAACAATTCTCATGGTTTTTCGAAAATCATCATACCAGGTCGATCACCGAAAACTCTGCGTAGTGGCAAACATTTATGAAAATTTTCAACAAATGCCGGCATGGTTTTTTGGTTGAATACTATGCCGGCACCGAGCTTTTTCAGCTGCAAAAATGGTGGATTCAAAGAAAAAAAATCAAATTTTCAACCTCTTAGCAACAATTCTCTCTTCACAATCATCCTTCATTTTCACCAAAAAAAATTCCCTCTCAAATAGTTTTTTCCCTCCTTCTACTCTCACCTCAGTCACCCAAATTCAAATAAAAATACACACTAATCATTTAACAAATACTTAAGATTTTTACTAATTTTAATTAACCATTAAACCTGATTAGTGAGGGGTAGATTAGGATTTAAAAAAAATATTTAGATAAGGGGTGACCCTGATTGGATATTTGGATCCATTTTTTGTCTTTTTCCTCTATCCCCCAATTAGTTTTGATATCTCCCAATCGCGTGTTCATAATATTTTCATTGATTTTCATTGTTTTTCAATTTTTTTCTGATTCTAATTCAAATTTCTTGTCCACAGTCTTCCGCTTCTACTAGCTACAAACTTACTGTAATGATGGAATTTACATTGTAACGAAAACAAAATGGTATATTGATCAATGGTGTTTGCAATAGACAATACAATGAAGCATTTATAGGACAACAAAGTATAGAAATGACGCAACCCTAAGGCATCTATTGAGCATATCCTAAAACATCAATTGAGCATATTCTAAGTTACTAGAAAAGGAAATGTTAGGGTAATAATCCTTACTTACAAAGATAAATCAGTAACAAGTAATACTTATCTAACGTACTCCCCCTTAAACTGACATACGGAGCAAAGCAAATACATCAGTTTACCTAAAGTGATAAAAGCTAATAAAAACCTTGCACAATAAAAAAAAAATTTATTCGTCATTCTTTTAACATCATTTTGTATGAAAAAGTTGGTGCTTCTCTTCATCTGGCAGTATGAAAAAATTGGTGTTTCTCTTCAATTGTTAGTATAAGAAAGTTGATGTTTCTCTTCAAACGGTGTGAGAAAGTTGGTGTTTCTCTTCAATTCGTAATGGTTTCGGTATTGATTTGTTTTGGTATCATTTTTCAACTGATCTTGAAAGGTGATTAGAAGTGATTTAATTGTTTGCTGGATTAATAGTGAAACAAAGACGAATTCACGTATTAAAAAATTATAAATATGTTTTAAGATGTGTTAAGTGGTGGTTCTGAGAATGACAGATAGTTTTAGAAATATTGTTAATGGGTATTGAAGATATTTTGAGATGATGAAATGGTGGAGCTTTTTGTTTCAAAGCTCATCACCATATTTGAAGTTGTTTGCATTTTTAAATGGTAGTGTAAGATAGTTAAAATACCTCTTCAAAGTTGGTGTGCTGTCTTGGTTACACGCATGGAGTATTGATGATTTTTCAGACCAATATGTGGTCTTCATAACCCGTTTTTATAGGATTTTAGGAGCTGGTTATGTAATAGGTATTGAGAACTATTGAAATGTTGAGAAGTATTTAAACATTATTGAAAGCAAATTCCCATGTAGACAACTCCTCCTCGAGACCATAGAAGTAAGCAGATAATTGCATCGTTTGCAACCTTAGCAGAAGAAATATTTGACTCAGCATTTGCATTAACATCATATCCACCAGATGTAGCACTTGAAGAACCTGCCGTTTATAAATAATCACAGGTGTAGCATTTTATTCTAGTTTGCAGTATGCTGGAACAATCAAATGCTCAACAACCATTAACATACTTTATTATTTTCAGTATTTTGGATTATTGTGTACTGATAGTTGTTAGATATTTCAGCAGACATTTTGGAAAGACATTTGGATAGGTAATCATTCTTTAAAGTTGGCTTTTCCTAATTTATTCAAGCTTTCAAGAAATAAAGATGCAATGGTAAAACATATGGTTTCTGCTCAAGGTGCTTCTGATTTACAGTTTTCTAGAGGTCTAAAGGAAAGTGAAATTTTAGAAGTGATTCAGTTACTTCAAGTTATTGGAGATTCAGGGAATGTTATTTCAGCAGCAGAAAATGAAAGACTTTGGAGATATAGTAATGGCAAAGGTTTCTCGGTAGCAAGTGCATACTCTGCACTAGATACTAAGGGGTTGTTATCCTTCCATGACAAGCAACTCTAGAATCCTAAAATTCCTTTGAAAGTGTCTTTCATGGTTTGGCTTTTAGTTAATTTGAACAATGAATTGTTATTGGTGTGGCATTATCTAAGCCCGTGTCTCACACAAAGTCCACTCTTACTGGGTAATTAAATAATTAGAGCCAAAGTCCACTCTTTAACATGAAATAACGCGTTAATGATAATTAGATAAGGTGAAAATTGGACATCCCAAATTATGTATATAAGTACCAGTGCAGCCCAGACTATGAATTCATTCAACCAACAAAACTCTTAAGGCAAATTTCTGTTCCCTTTCTTGTAGTTAGGATTAAGACAAGAGATTCTTTAGAGAAGTCATGGAAGCCAAAAAATTCACGAGTTTCTTTCTTCTTTTAGTTATGATCTGCTTTTCAGTATATTTTGTTTCTGTGGATGCTGCACCAGGATCACCTCACGATGGATGTACGTACAACTCGGTGGGGGAAAATTGTGGAATTGTGTTCTTGTCCTTCTGTTGTGAAAACGAACGGTGTGATGGCACTGTATGGGGTGTGTGTGTGCCTAGATGATTAACTAATTTGGTCTTGGACGATCATGATCAATATAGGGTCCGGCTTAATGCGTTTCAAGATTGGGTTTCTTGAAAAACAACACTTTGCTAGCTTTTGCTTTGCAAATAATAAAGATTTATGATAATCAAGTATTAGCCAATTCTACTAGTACTTGGCTGATCAGTTATCCTCTCGTGATATTTTTCCTTGCTTTCTGTGTGTTTTCCTTTATAGGATGGTTGTATTTTGTGACTTTATTTTTCTTCAATAATAATAAGCCCCCTTTTCAATTCATTTTCACATAATTAGTTGGTTTGATCGATGAATACTTATCGGCATGTCATTCTTTAAGAAAAAATTTAAGTATTAAGTATACTGCTGGACAATTATTAGAGCTAAAGTCTTCTGTTTAACATGAAATACCGCGTCAACGAATGACTTTAGCTCAAACCAAACCCATTTTTTAGGGACCATGGTCTTATTAGGCCAACCTCCCTATACTTATATAAGGGGTGTCCTACACACTTACCCTTTAATTTAAATTAAAACTAACTTAAATACCGCGTCAACTAATAACAATTATTTGAAAAAAAAAATTATTCTCTTCTTCTTCTTTCTTTCCTTGACGTTCCTCGTTCGATTGAAAAACCCATCAATCTTTTTAATTCGTTTTTTGATTGGGAAAATTGAGTAGAAATCATCAAAATATGGTTTAAATGGAAGTTAAAGTGGCATGTTCGGTTAGGAATAGTTTTAAAAAAATTAGTTTTGTAACCGAACATTCTGAAACCAAGAACACGAAGAACACTTCGGTTATAACGAAATTAATTTTTCGTAGGTTCGCAAAAATAGTTTTAACCGAACTCCTCATTCAAAACCAATATATTGTGTTCGGTTGGTCCCCAAAAAATTCTAAAACTAGTTAGTAACCGAACTTTACCCATAAAAAAAATAGTAACCGAACTGTGTTATTTTTCCCACTATGTTGAGTTATGATTTAACCGAACTTTGCCTACTCTGTTCGGTTGGTTCGCAAAATTTTCTAAAACTATCTAGTAACCGAACTCTACACATATTACAAAAAGAAAAAAAAAATTCCAATGTAACCGAACTGTGATATTTTTCCTACTATGTTGAGTTTCAATTTAACCGAACTTGTGCCACTATGTTCGGTTTGTTCGCAAAAAATCTTGACAAACCGAACTATTCACTAATTGCATACATGTGGAGTTCGGTTAGATATGTTGTTGGGTTAAAGTTTGCGAACCAACCGAACAATACTCTGTAAATCCTCCGGTTGTAGTTGGTAAAATCCATCGTTTTTCATGTTTTCCTTCTTCATCTTCTCTAACTTTACTCTCTCAATAATTCTACTTCTTTTAAAAAAAAAAAGGGAATATTATCTATATACCCCTACTAGGAGACCCTTTGCAAAAATACCCTTATGAACTTTACAAATACCCCTAAGCCTAATACATTACTAAAATACCCTCTTTTATATAGTGAATATACAAAACCACCACCACCACTATTCAAAATAAAAAAATAAAAAAAAAATTCTAATGCCCACACCACTGTCCACCGCCAACCACCACCACTGTCCACCGCCTACCACCACCACCGACGACCACCACCACTACCAACCACCACCACCACCGACGACCACCACCACCACAACCGACCACCACCACCGCCAACCACCACCACTGTCCACCACCACCACCAACCACCGCCGCCGCTAACGAACACCACCACTGTCCACTACCACCGCCGCCGCCGCCAACCATCACCGTCGTCAACCACCATCGCCGCCGCCAACCACCACCACCATGTGGAGTCAACTTGCTGAAGTTGTGTCCATATCGGAGGCAACTAGCTCAAGTTGTCTTCAACAATAAAGGCAACTAGCACAAAGTTGTCTTCAAAAAGTGAAAGCAACTAGCCTAAGTTGTCTCCATACATGGAGGCAACTTGCACAAGTTGTCTCTAAAAAAAAAATATACAAAAATAAGTGAACCTAGTGTGAATCGAACACACATCTTCTGACATATAGTCAGTTGTGCTACCATTGCACCACAGGTTCGCCACACCAACATTGCTCAACCAACAATTCAAACAACCACCATATAACACCACACCCTCCATCTCTGCTACTGCAACTCTACCTGTAACAGCTTCATGACCACAACCGTCTATGCACACTTGCAACATGAGCCAATAGATGCAGTCACTTCCATGCCCCTACTCAAACACCATCAACAACACACAAGCAGTAACAACTTCTTGTTCTGCTTTCAATGCCTGGATTCATATTGAGTTCCTTCTCAACTTCCTAAGCATTCATCTACTCTCTTGACTTTAAAGCATGAGCACCAGCAGCACAACCATTATCAGCAACTCAACACAACATTGTGTTACCATTGCACCACAAATTCGTCACAAATACTCTAAGATATATGTATAAGATAATTTCAGATGAATAAATGGACCCAAAAACATAACCAAGTTGCCTCCGAACTGGAATCAACTAGCTCAAGTTGCCTCCAATCTGGAATCAACTAGCTCAAGTTGCCTCCAAAAGTGAAAGCAACTTGGTCAAGTTGTCTCCACATATGGAAGCAACTAACTCAAGTTGCCTCAAATCTGGAATCAAATTGTCCCCAAAATCTAGCTCAACAAACCTGCAATATCATCTTCTCATCCTTTTAACATCAACATCACCAATGCAAGGCATTGTAACAGATGCAACAAGGTTGCCTCGAGCCATTGTCGTTGCATTTCATTTCAGCTCCAGCCAGCAACAACTTGAAGCACAAATACAAACTCCTCATAAAGCACCATTCTCTGCAGCTCCCTTTCTCAAATCCACCAACTGTTCTTTCTCTATCCACTGAAATTGAACACATCTGCTCATTTACAGCTGCACCTTCAAGAATCTCAACTTTAACACATCAGAATTATCCTCCTTTCTTGTTCTGAACCTTACCAGCTGCACCGTCTCCGCTTCTTTGTTGACTGCAACATCTCTGTACAACACACTCAGCACCTAAAATTGCAATTGCAAACAAGACGACCACCTAACTGAGTTGCACTTGAACACAGCTTCATTCCCTTGAGCATCAGCAACAATTTATGATTCTCTCCATTGACAACAACAGCAAGACACCTTCTGCATCATCTTAGCGCAAACTGCAATCAACCATTACAACCACCACTACCCTAGTCACCTGCAATTATTCATAACCAGCTCAAGCCTTCTCAAAAATACTACCAGACTCATCTCCAGCTGCACTTGTATTACACCAACACATCGCATCCATGTGCCTTCACTTAAAGCATCATTGTCTCATTTCAAATTCAACTTCTTTGATTCTTACTGTCAAGAATTGAATCTACAATAAACCCATTCATCCATAATGTGCAAAAGCAGCAACAACATATTACTTCCATTCAGTTTCCCTTCAATACTCAGCTCCATCTCTTCCCTATTTCAATTCACAAATTTGCCCCAATTTCACATCACAGCTCCATAATTTAGCAATCGACGAGTCCAACACCTAATCTGAGTTGTAACCATCTCCTAATTTATCACAGATTCATAATAACTTCAATCTTATTACGTCATGAAAGAAGAACTCTCATCTCATTAACAATAGCACCAATCCAGGACAACAAACACGAAACAATAATTACAGATCCGAAAATATGTGTTAAGATGATGGGTAGAAGAAAACACGCAAATCATCGAATTCAAGAATTACCTGAAATCGAAATCTCCATCTACTGATTCTTCATAAACCCCTTCTTCTAATCATTAGCAGCAACTTCATCGATCTTCTCCTTCATTACTGAAAATTGATGGCAGCACCTTCATCTCCCCAGATTTCTTCGGTTCCATCTCCTTCCGATCGCAACATCAACTCAAACCCTAATATCAACAAAACCATCTTCCATTTCATCTTGATTCAGTCAACAACAACTTCAATATCGCAATTTCACCCTTCTAATCTCTATTCGATCTGTCTTCAGCCATCTAACCCTTTATCCCTCTCAGATTCAGATCCACTCACTTAATTTGTTCTTGATACCCTTTCAAAATTCCGCTCGATCTACTTACGGTGGTGGTAGGTGCGATGCAAATTTTTCTGAGTGGCGATGACGGCGATGAAGATGATGGTGGTGTTGGTGGCGTTGGTTGTGGTGGCGACGGAGGTGAGAGTGAAACTGATTTTTTCTGGAGTGAAAAATGAAGAAGAAGTTGAAGTATAAGGTGTAAGGGTTAAAAATGGAATTATGTGAATTATTTTTCTATTCATAATTTCAATTATGCCATCAGGGGTATTTGTAGAGACCCATAAGGGTGTTCGTGCATGACCCATGGATAGTACGGGCATAAATAACATTCCCACAAAAAAAAAACCATTGGATTTTTTAATCTCACTAATTATCTTTAACTTAATCATCTCACTAATCATTACACTAACTATTATTAACACTAACTAATCATTACCCTAAATTAATCAGGAGGGTAATTTAGGTATTAATATAAATATCTAGATAAGGGGTGACCTAGATTTACTTCTAATGTCTTACCTAAAATAAAACCATGGTCCCCACAAAAACCATAGTCCAAAAAAAAAAAAAACGGTTCTTATAATTTATATTTATAAGGGTTAGAATGACTTTTCAGAAAAATTGGGTGGGCTAAAGCCCACCTTAGCCCTCCCCAGCTCCGTGGTTGGAAGTGCAGAAAGATGTGTTCTTGACCATCCAAAATTTTCAACTTCGGAGTGACAAATTGAACACATTTTTGTACCAACGATCCACAAAAAAACATATAAAGACTTTGAGTATTCCCTGAGAAACACAAGTGATTGTCATTTGTCACAAAAATAATCAAGATGCATAAATTACAGAATCATCTTGGGATGTTCATTGAACCTGTTGTAACTGTACCAAAACTGTATTGTTCAAGATCAACCGCAGTGGCGGAAGTGATAAGGCGTTCCTCTGTCTCTAGACTCTCTACCCCTCTCAAGCTCTCAAGCTCTGTTGTTACTTGTCTCATTGTTGGCCTTTCTGCACCCTTCAACTTAAGGCATCTCCTGGCAAGATCGGCAACTGCAGCAATCTGTTCTAGTGGCCCTTCATTTACTACTCGATCCTCAACAAGTTCTAACAGATTGTCTTCTTCCATGAACGAAATGAAATGCGCAGCAAGATTTCTATATGGCCCAGATTCTTCAGACCCCTCTGAAAAAATGGGCTTTTTTGATGTCAGGAGTTCTAATAGAACGACACCAAAGCTATATACATCACTCTTCTCTGTCAGTTGGCTCGTGTTGAAGTACTCTGGATCCAAGTATCCTTTTGTCCCCAGTACTATTGTGGCTAATTCTTTCTTGTCCAAAGGAATCAATCTTGATGCTCCAAAGTCTGCAATTTTTGCAGTGTAGTTTTCATCTAAAAGTATGTTGGCAGACTTGACATCTCTATGAATGATGGGTATAGTGGCTGCTGAGTGTAAATAAGCAAGTGCATTTGCAATTTCTACCGCAATCCTCAACCGGTTTCCCCAGGAAATGGAAGGAGCTTCACTGTTGGAATGGATATGCTCGAAGAGGGTGCCATTGGATATGTATTCATAGCAAAGCAATGGAACTTGAGTTTCTAAACAGCATCCTAAGAGCTTCACCACGTTGCGATGGTGAATCTTAGTCAAAATAGCAACCTCATTTATAAATTGCTTATTCTGATTCGGATCAGCTATTTTCGACTTCTTAATGGCCACTATACGACCATCAGATAAGGTTCCCTTGTAAACCGTTCCGTATCCACCTCGACCAAGGACCAGACTCTCATCGTAATTGTTAGTGGCTAATCTTAGCTCTTTTTCTGTAAAGATCTTTGATGTCTCGACACCACCATTATTTAATACTAACTGTTGTTGTAGTAGCAAACCACCATTTTGCTGATAGAATTGTTCGCGTTGCTTGATTAATTTCTTTCTCTTCCTGAACAAGTAGTATAACCAACAGCTTGCAGATAAAATCAAGAGCCCTGAACTGATACCTGCAGAAAATTACAATATGAGTCAAGTTATTATGCATTTCTCAGGGCATGAGCTATTAAGTGTGTTGTGTAACTGTGTTTAAGACTGGAGACTGCTTGAAGCAACAAACTAGGGGAATCTAGTTAAGTGGAATAGTGTAATTAACAAGGTGAAACATACCAATAATAACTTGTAGTTTTGGAAATTGTCCAGCGTTTTTTGGACTCGAGGCTTGGTTGCTGTTGTTGTTGTAAGGTGGTTCAGCATTTTTGGGACTAGAGGCTTGGTTGTCGTTGTTGTTGTTAGGTGGTTCAGCATTTTTAGTGCATGTCCCATTCTTTTCATCCTCACACTCTGTTAAGTTAAAGTCACAATGTGTCATTTGTTAGCTAATCTGTGAAACTAAAAAAATTCCAGAGGATTTTTTTTTTTTGTTGCGTGTAGTTTGATCATGCCACTCAACTACAATGGAAATCCAACTTTGTAGGGAAAACTAAGGACAGTTAACAAATGACAACAAGACAGTAAAGAAAAAAGACAGCAAGAAAAACTAAGGTTTTTGTTTCATGACCCATAATTTGATGATGGAGACATAGTCACATACCTACGCACCCAGGACTGACATAAGGGTTACCCGTGTAACCTTTGGAGCAAGTGCAGCGATATCCGGCATTATTGTTTAAATTGGTACAGTTAGTGTTTACCTGGCACGCAAAAGTGGCCGGATCTTTCCGTGCTTCTTCACATGTCTTATTGTTAGTGGAAAGTGAAGAACATGGACCCGACCGGCACCCCAGACCACAGTAGTCAGAACTCGTACCACAGTAGCCGAACTGGCTGCAACACTGATCTGCTGCACAACCACAATTCTGTCCGACAATGGACTGTGATAAGAAACCGACAAGAACTCCGATGACTGCAAAGAGTTCTAAGTGGTTTGGAGACACCATTTTATCTGGAAGTAAAAAAGAGTACAGATACAGTATCCGAAATACTAAAATCGAAAGCAATTTTCACTAGATGAGGTACAGCATTGGTAAAAAAAATATAACAAAATCAAATTAATTTTGCAAACGATGTCGTTTCTAAATAAATTGTTTCCTAAGTGTAAATTTGCTTGCCCGTAGTGATTCAAACGACAGATAAATAGAGAATGTTAGAGTGCAAGCAGGTTAATTAGGATTTGAGGCAACAATTTGAGACACTTTTAAATCAAATGCACACAGATATCACATTAATCCCTGCTTTGACCACCTATTTCTTCCATGTAGAAAAAATCTGTGGCCAAAACAAATGAAAAATTAAGATTTACACGACGATGACCAGAAATATCATTACCTCTAAAACCCACATACCAGTTCTAAATTGAAACAAAAACATGGAATCCTATTTCTTCTAAAACCCACATACCAGTTATTCAATCATGGAATCCTATTTCATCTAAAACCCATATACCAGTTCTAAATTGAAACGAAAAGAGTAAAGAGGTTTACTAGAACAACTTACCTCCAGTTTCAGGAGTTACATGATCAAAGAAGACGAAACTTCTTGTTTTTGATAGATTTCGCCTTTCCCGAACAGAGGGTAGCTGGAGCGGTCCCAGTACATGGAAGAGTATTCAATAATTCAAAAGTGGATGAGATATTTATTGACTAGTCCCACTAGTGTATCTATAAATCAGATACAGATGAATTCAATTCACAGATACAGTAAGCAGAAATGACTTTTCGTATTAAGTTTGACTAGTAGAGGATCTCAAGTTTGAATTGGCACAATTAGACTACTCTGTAGCCTTACATTTGACTGACCTTGGGTATATCTTGAATATTAAACTGGAGCTTCTTCCTCGAACTTGATCAGAAACTCCATATGAAGGCTACTTCAAGGGCTTCAAGAATTTTAAATTATCATGTGGTGAAACGATTTTGGACCGTATTTGTGGTTTCAAAAAAGTTTGCTTCAATTTTGCTAGTTGAGGACGAAGGAAGATTTGCATTTTCCGCATTTTGCTGCCTAACTCTATATTGATTTTGCTTATGCTTATTTTGAAGCAATCTCTCCTCATCTGTCATGTTTTCTCGGTGATAATGTACTCGTATTGTAATAACAGTAAGAAAGAAAACTTTCAGAGGAATTTCATCAAACATGTTTTCTGCACAAAACGTTTTCACAATGAACTATTCTTCACTTTTAAAGAGTCGGACTTACATATAAATCCCAGTGAATTTGTAATCCGAAATTTCAATATCGTAGACTACCCTCATGAATGTGGTGATGAATTAATGAAACCGAAATTGAAACTCCATTTGGGTGATAAAGTCACTAAACTGATGGAGATAAAATCACATTATCATTTGGGGAATAAGGGATGTTGACATTAAAATGGGATGAAGATAAGACCAAATAGGATTATTCTGAAATTAATTTTCCTTTTAAGCAAGCTCAAGAAGAAATTATTCAGGAAAAAAAAATTACCAATACGACCAAAAGAGAGATTTTTTTTTTTCCTTTCTTTTTTTTTTGGACAGGAAATGAAGATTACTACAAATTGTGTTCGTCGTGTTGGATTAAGTTACTTATCCAAACAGGGACATTATTTTAAATTATGAAAAATAATTTTTTTTCATCAGAAATTATTAGTTTTCTGACACTAATAATTATTGAAATTATAAAAAATATCTTCAGAAAATATGGGTTTTGTAGAAAACAAATTCCCAAAATTAGGTGTTGCGTGAAGTTTTCCGCCTATGGGTTTCAATAGTGGGAAAAAAATTGAAAAACAAGCTTGATTATAGTTTTTACTTCCTTATAAACAGCCTGGCCTGCTGTCATGCAGGGGTGAGCATTTAGCCCGTAATCCGCGGATTTAACAGGGACCAACCGTGTTTTAGCGGATGGATGCCCAGAAAGCTAATGGCTTTGCTGCGGATTGGTTTTTTGAAATCCAAGGGATTATGGATTGGGTTCGGATGCAACCTTGAAAATCCGTTGGACATCCATACCCGTTAGATTAAAAGCATTTGTTTGTACCATGAGTAAAATTGCCACATATTGGGCCAGAATATTGTTTGGGACACTATTCAGCTGTCGTCCAAGTCTACTATCCGGCCAACCAACGCAGCCCACCAGCCTGTCCAGTATTACATAAAGTCAATGACCGGTCAACGGTCAAAGCCGACCTTCGGTCAATGGTCAAACTCCACGATCGGGCAACGATCAAAGTAAACCGTCGGTCAACTGTCGAAGCCATGTTTCCAGTCGCGCTCAAAGCCAGTTTCCAACCAAGTTGCCAGCTTGCCGCCAACCGCTTTCGATCATGTTGCTAGTGCAACTAGCATCCATCTATTTTCTGATCGCGCTTCCAACCAGTTTCCAACTAAGTACTCTGTTGCAGTGCCAGCCAGCTTCCATCCATGTTGTCAGTTGTGCTGTCATCCATCCTCCATCCAGTCTCCAGCCAGTCTGCCAGTCCAAGATCGATAGTCGCAGTCAATAGCAAAAGTCAACCATGCCAGTAAAAGTCAAGGGCGTTGGTCAAAACCTGCAAGCCCATGTCGATATGGCCAGTTTCCACAGATCCAGTGCAAAAACCTTGGAAGAAGATTCTGGAAGTTTCTGGATGACTTGCTGACCTAGTTGTAGAGAAAGTTCTAGAACATTCCAGATGTCTTCCTAGCCAAGTTACTTGCAGAGAAAGTTTATCTCGAAATTAGGGTTTAACCCATGTATTCAACTGTATAAATAAAGGAGAATCTCAACCCTAAACGGGGACGTCATGATACACGAAAATTCACCAGCAAACCCTAAAAGGGATCAGAAAACCATTGTAATCATGCATCAATAAAATATCTCTCCCTACGGGGATTTGTCCGTGAATGTAGGTAAAACTTGTCGAACCACATTAAACTCGTGTCTTTCTATTTGTGCTTGTTATGTGTAAAACCCTAGTTTTTTTTCATCATAACCAGATTTATCATGTTTTGTGCCTGGAAATATTTCTGGGTATAAACATTGGTGCCGACTAAGGTACTACGAGAAAAAATAATGGTGTTTTCCCGTTGAGAAAAGTAGTACAAAAAACTCCAAAATCATGTTCTTGAGAAAGCAGATTGGAAACCGTCAATAATAACTCATGCAGTCTAGCTCATCATAACCGCAATGTCCCCGATTCAACGCGGTTGATGCAATCCGGTGATCGCAAATTCTTGCGGTTGATCGATCGATATTATTGCAGTCCAATTGATCGCAACTGCTGCACCCCAACTTCGCGGTTTGACGTTTTCTGAAACAATCACTTTCGGAATCCATCAAAACTGCATCACTGCAAATCCTCGATGAAACTATTGCCAAGACGTTCGGTCCGCAGCAAAAGATGAAGTGAAAGCAACATCAAAATTATTGCCAGGATGTTCGATCCGCAACATGTACAAGTCCAAAGTTTGAAGAAATTGATTCCTAGATAACACAGCGACGGCATGTTCGAGTTGGAAGTTTGTCGAAATCGCCACCACTATGTTTACCGGTTTGCCAAGCTACCTATATCCAACTGCTTCCATTAGCTACCTGCACCAGCTGCACGTACGACAGAGACGGCAAAGGGAAACCCTAAAAAAAACATCCAGAAAAGCATCTCAAAAAGTTCAGAAAAGGTCACAAAAGTGTAGCAAAACGATGGTGGAAAAGTCCATGAGAAACGGAAACAGTCCCAGAACCGTTGATAAAAGTCCTAGGGAAAAAAATTGTTGCAAAAAGTTCGAAGAAAAGATAACAATGGGGAAAGTGTTGCGACAAGTTCAAAAGGTACGAAAAATCGTTTCTTTTAGTTTCAAATACCAAAAGAAAAAAATCAAAAAAAAGCCGGCGGCCATGTCCGACGACCAAGTTATGTTCACCCTCGTCAGGGTTCAAGTCACCCACATTATGCATGTATTCACCTACGTCAGCGGTTAACTTCACCCTCCTGAAAAGGTTGTCAGCCACGTCAGTTTATCTTCCCAGTCAGCAGACATGTCATCTAAGTTTCCTGCCACGTCAGCAACTTGGTAAGTCAGGGACAACCCAGGTTGCAACTTTGTCCAGTCAGCGAACGCCACATCTACGACTATAATGCCATGTCAGCAACATTAGTCCATTCAGCAATCGTCATGTCAACATGATGGTCCGTTTAGCATGCCACGTGAGCCTTGGTACGCCCTGTTCATGAAAATCTTATTTCGCTAATAACTTCTTCGTTTGAAGTATGCACGAGTGATTTTTGGCTCGTTGGAATCGTCTTTCAATTCCCTACAACGTGGAGGTCAAAAATCATGAGTTCGAAAAAAATATTATTTTTGAGGTTCCGAGCGGCACATCGACCACTATCAAGTGAAAACTACATATCACATTCAATATTCGCGAACGTTGTTGCGTCCATTTTCTATATAGAACATGCTCGGGTTCAATATTCGTAAAAGTTATGAGTTCCGGTAATATTTTTGAAGCAATAACGTCAAAAATAGTTGTGTTCTCTCACTGAGAGAAACCATTGAAAAATGGATCACGTCATCAACATATTAATGACGCGTCGTCAACCGGGTGCAAAGTCAGCTAGCACCTTGCCACATTAGCAACTTGCCACCATGTCATGGATCATGTCAGTAGAAGTTACGCCACATCAACTGCTCCTGCCCCGTCAGCAATCCATTCACTCAAACTCACTCCATATGCAATTTTGTTTGTTCGATAACTTCTTCATAGTGCGCCTGAATCGAGTGATTTCGGCTCGTTGCGATCGTATGTCAATTTCCAACATCATTGAGGTATAGTTTTGACGTTTGGAAAAAAATTATTTTTGAGTTTGGAGCATCGACATCGAAAAAGGATGCATTTAATCACCAAATGAAGCCATTATGAAATCCTCAAAGTTATGAATGTTGTTGTGTCGATTTTTACCCACAACATTCCCGTGTGTAAAGTTCGTGAGTGAAGGCTCGATTCATAAACCTAAACACGCTCATGTTCGGTGCTAGTTAAAACTGCTATAGTCCAAATTGATCGAATCACAGTCTAGTTTCTCAAAGAACAATCTGCAGTCCATTGTTCGAACTCTCTCAGATTGATCGAACTTCTATTGTAGCTCGATTCATAAACCTAAACATCAATTGATTGATTTAGAGCAGAGACGATCGATTTTGTTTTTCAGCTTCATTAAATTTAGGTTTGAACTGATTAAATTAATGTTTATTCTGTTTTTCATAACATGATTTTGATGCTGCTGTTGTACCAATTTGTTCCTCGTTTATTCTCTGAAATAGGAAAGATCCAAAGATTTGAACGAGTTTTCTCATCGATAACGACGATAGAGATCACAAATCTACCTCTAGGAGAACGAGGAGCATCAGTTACAGTAGAAAATAATCCTATAAACAGATTTCAATTAATTGATCTGCAGATTCAACGTTAACTCATCAACGATGTAAGTATATAGATAAGTATCATCTTGTCTTTGTCATGATGCTTCAATTAAGATATTTTATTTTTTTAATTTAAAAAATAAAATCAGAAAAGCATTTTAGGGTTTTCAAACATCAATATTAACTTATCTGAATCAAAACCAAGGATAAGATTTACAATCATCCCCTCACTCTGGTTTCTTGATGTAAATTTTTTCAAGAATCATGGACAAAAAATTCAGATCTGTTCTTATTCTAAATCGTCGTAACTCTCAATTTCTAGATGAGATCCAAAAATTGATTTTAGATTCGGTATCGGCTAATCATCATCTATATTACCCTTGCTTTGATTTCAGTTTCATCCATTATTAAATGCAGTAAAGAAGTTGCTACTGCTGTTCGTGCTGGGATTATTCTTGCTAAGTTGTCTGGTGTACCTATTAGAAGGGGTTATTGGGGTAACCAGATTGGTAAACCATATATTGTTCCTTGTAAGGTTACTGGGAAATGTAGTTCTGTTACTGTAAGAATGGTTCATGCTCCTTGTGGTGCTAGTATTGTTGCTGCTAGAGATCGAGTTCCTAAGAAGGTTTTGCAGTTTTCCAGTATTGATGATGTTTTCACTTCTTCTCGTGGATCTGCCAAAACCCTTGGAAACTTCGTCAAGGTTTGCATCTCTATCTTACACTATTTGTATTAGTTTGATGTAAAAGTTGTCTTTGCATAGAGCTTGAATGCCTACTTTGTATGTTGATTGAATACTAGTTATTGTTAGCTTGTATCATGTTGCGTGCGTGACTTCCAATTTTGTTGTTTAAATGGCCGTGTAACTGCCGGCTACATAAGCCATATATATGGATGTGTAACCTCCATATTATTGGCGCATCATCCAAATTGTTTTCCTTTTACTTCTTGTTGTTTCGTAGTTATACTGGTAAGTTTTCTTTCATATCTTGTAGTGTCGATCCATAATTGATGAATTATCAGCATCTCACTTAATAGACCTGCAGCAGTGTGTGTATGAGCTGTAAGCAGTACTGAGCTTCGATGCTCGTGTTGTTGGGAGTACACTGCAATTAGATGCAAGATGTGAAGACATTGAGGTGAAATTTTATTTCAAGTTTTTACTTTTCATTCTCTATGAAACAAAAGTTATTAATTTCAAGTGTCTTTTACATCTTTGTTTGTCTCTTGATTTATGATACTTGACATATAATTCGGGTGATATGAAAGAGGTTTTTCTTTTGCAATTTTATAAAATTGTAGTATTGTAATTTCAATTTCAATCTTAAATCGTATTGTGGTAGTATTGCTTTTGTTACAATTTTGTCATTTTATTGAGAAGTTAGGCTTGCTAGGATTGTTCCCGAGAATGCTATGGCAGTTATAGGATGTTAAAATCGTTATTTATATTGCCTAATGTGCATGTGTAACTCCTAGTTAAACATTCTATATGTGTGTGTAACACCAAATTACACATGTGAGATGCATGTATAACTCCTAGCTACACATGCATGTGCCTAGTGTAATTGGAAATTACACATGCATATATCATGTGTAATTATTAGTTACACATCAATATGACTTCTGAGTAACTTAATGAGTTTTAAACTACTCATAAACATCAATGAAAAAACAAATAACATGCCATATATGTGTACACATGATACATTTATTCCATGAAAATGCTGAAAAATAAAGCTTGTCTACCGGCATGTGTAATTTTTTTTGTTATAAGGTTTGTGCATTTACATGTATGATATTGTTGAAGAAGAGCTATATATGTCTATGGAATGTTGCATCAGAGCCTTTCCAAAAATCAGGTATCTTGTCTTTGATTTATGATAACATTATTTAACTACAGAAATAATTGAAGAATGTGGATTAGCTGAATCATTAGGAATTTCAGTTGCCTTAATGTATGAGAAAGGTATTGGTGAAGCTTCTAATTGGGATGATTATCTTCAGTTATTACCAGATAGTGAGTATTTGCCTTTGTTTGGACTTAAGATGAAGTTGATCAGTTTTTATCTGGTACTGAACTTCACAAGGTATTAAAAATCCAATCCTAGGATTATTTGTATTTGAGCATGATTAAGCTAACAATACACCAAAACAGCAATTTTGGAACGGACAGTCGCAATGCTATGAATTTAAGCAACGCCACAGGACATTGCTAATACGGCGTAGCAAATAATTGTGCAACGTCACAGTACATTGCTCAAATTAAATAGAGCAACGTTTTGCACCGTTGCGCACTTTTTTTACCAACGTTTTAATTTATAATTTTAGCAACGTATTCCTAAATTTGAGCAACGTATTGGATAATTTAAGCAACGTAAATCTTTAATTTGAGAAACTTTTATTTGCATTATACAAACGGTTACATAGTTCCACTAAAAATTCTGCAACCTTATATTTTTTTAGTACCGTTGCTCATGGAAGCAAGTAAAATCAACGTATTGATTTCCAACGTATATATCCGTTGCACAATATTTACATGTGAAAAAAAAAAATCCGGCGATTGTTCCGGCAGATTTCTGCACCTGCATATATATACCATTCCAAATTTATGCACCTGCATATATATACCATTCTAGATCAATTACAAGACCCAATTTTTCATATGGAAGGAATCTCATAAACACATTATCATCATCACAAACATATGGTTGATTATCACTATAAAGAACTATACATATATTTTTGTATCAACCTGCAATATATGAATTACTCATAAGCATTTAACAGAAGACTATCATAAACCCATACAATAGTTTGGTTTATTCAAAGATTGTACTAAAGGTATAGTTCGAAAGAATACTAACCTTCGGTTGTTTACATATTTTAGATGAGAAGTCCTTTTTGATTCCAACACTCTACCAATGGTGAAAGAAAATTAAAATTAATCCTGCAAAGTACAAGACAGGATTAATCCTTTTGGATACGGAAGCCTCATAATTTATTGACAAAACAAAAATGTTGACACCTCAATTCAATTTATTATAATAAAATAAAACAAGAATTAGTCTTTCCAGATAACATATCAACTCAAAAGAAATCTGAACAAAAAACTTACTTAGTAAACAATGTTCGCCTGGTGGTAAAATTCAAGTTAATTGAGGCATGAAAATTCAATGTAAAATTCAATGTGTTAATGGTCGATAAGACAAAATTGCATGGTCCTTCAAATTCAATGTGTTAATGGTCGATAAGACAAAAACATGACCTGCAATTGCTTGGTCCTTCAAATTTTGATTATATAATCAAGCAAGCTGAGTGTAATTTTGTAGAAACAAAATTCTTGCCAAAATTGAGCAGCTGTACAATACCAAATCAAGTCAAAATCAAATTGAAGCGATAACAATAATCGCAGTCAATAGTAGTAGAAACAAATAGATAGGAAAATCAAAATTGGAGCTGGTCACAAGTTAACACTTCACATATGCAAAAAGCAAACATCACAGATAGGAATACTGGCCTCATAGCATGGAACTAAACTACAATTCATCAATAAAGTGTCAGGCTCGAAGTCTACCATTATGTGGCCTAGCTTGACATCCATCAATATCTACGACAACTTCGTAAGGATCTTCATCGACAATATCCATCGCTTATATAAATGCTTTATTCCCTATATGGCAACACAAATCGTACCGACAAGACATAATTAAAAAAAAATGAGGAAAAGGATAAGAATGACATGCTACATACAAAACCAGTAAGGATAAGAATGTAACTAGGACAACTTATAATCAAATTTTGAAAACCGATTTCCCGTTCCAGATGTCTTTGAGGAATCTAAAACTGGGTCACACTAGTAGATGCAATCACATCTGGGTTCAACTTTTCAGAGATGGTTACACCAGATACTTCATCAAAGTTGGCGAATAGATATAGATAACAATGCTTGAAACATCATACAGATATAGAAAAATAGTCAAAAGTGGAGAACCCTCACCAGTAAGAATGATAGAAAATCAAACTCAGAAACTGGTACAATATTGGTGCAAGGAAACTCCTTATCTGAAAAAGAAAATAGCAAGTCCATATTATATGTATGATAGCATACCAACCTTCTCCCTCTTCATTTATCCGGGCTTGGGACCGGCAACGCATTCGCGTTGGCGGAGTTAAAAAGGGGTTGACACTATAATGAACAAGACCTATATTTATATTTATATTTGTATAAAGACCATTAAGCATAGAAAACTACAAAAAACTAATAAAGGCAGAGTAGACAGATGCATAGTCTGTCTATTCTTCCTACAACCAAAAAACACCAAAAAAAAGAAGTTTGTAGGATTCACTGTTGTACTAAACAAACTTCCTTAAGTCAACATACCCCAAAAAAGTTTGTAAGATTCACTATTGTATCGATCTATCTTCCTTGTGTCGACATACCCAAAAAGAAAAGAAGTTTGTAGGATACCAAAATAATTTCTCATCCGACCTTTAAAAAGATTCACTCCTCGCAGGTTGCAGCCTCTCCTCGCCCCATATTACCCACATAGGCATTGGCAACTGTTTTAGGAAGTAATAACTATCTCCTTGAGGGGGATCCCAAAGAACTGCTGCTTGGTCAAGCACTTCCTCGATATAGACCTTCCTCTCAGTCGGCTTCAGCTTTCTACAATGTATGTAGTCACCCTGGTGAATACTCCCTAATGCAACAACTTCACCTTTATTATTTAGTAGCTCAACTTTCCCAGCTATAACCGCAGTAGATGCAATTTCCTCATTATCCAGATTACGGTGACTTCCACCAGCATGATGACTTCCACCAACAGGATGAGTAGTGGACCCTTTCTCTGGGCCAGGAGTGACTCTTCTAGGAGGGTTGGTGGAACTTTCCGGTGCAGACACATTACCCTTCAGTAAGTGTAATATCACCTGTCAACAAGATCAAATTAGAACCATCATAGTGTTAAAGGTGTACTAAACTTATTTAGAATTGCACGACAAGTAAGAATTGAACACTTACGTCGACTTTACTGGTCAGCGACCCCATTTGGCCACCCAAATCACTAACTTCAGTTTCAATTTTGTTGAGTCTTTTCTTATTTTGGGACTCTCTATTTTGAAGAGCATAAAATGCAATCGTTGCCATCTGAGCCTGCTTCTTCGACGTACGGGATGAGTTGCCACGAATACAATATTTTCGATTTGCTCCAAATACATCTTCTAGTGTCTCTGAAACCAAACAACTCTTGCCACCACTTGCTCCTTGTTCTTTATACTTCTCTTTGGCTTCCATTACTTTCTTCTGTAATTTTAAAATAGAAACTTGGTGGTTAGCTAACAGTATGAAGCAGTGAAATAAGTGTCCTTATTCACATTTCTGAAGTATACTTACATGTGCCTCTTCTGCACTAGGATGCACAATCCCATCCTTACGTTGGTGTCCCAACAACCACTTGTCTGTAGTATCTTCTGGTACTTGTAAACTGCCCGGCTTGTCCTACAAAGATGGTTTATTTTATATAAAAAACAGAACATATATCATTATTCTTGCCATTAGTTATTCGATTAACAGAGAGTGTAGTTACCATTTTATATTTCTTGTTATTGTAAGAGCATCGCCCAAGTGTATGGAGGATCTTGGATTGCTTTCTGGCGGCTGCATTGGCAATATTCTTTGCTTAAACCGCAGGTTTCTTTTCATAGTCAACAAAATCATGCCAAATATTTTGATTCATCCCAGTTGGAACTTTAACTCTAGCAGCTTCCCAAATTTCTGGAGTTAGCTGAAGATGTCGAGGTTCTTCGGACTCTTCGTCCGGTATAACAGACCCATCCTCCGATAGTGCAGGCCTCTTCTTGGATCTTTTCCTTTTTTTCCTCTGACCAAATCCCTCAAGTCAGACTTGAATCTCCGATACAATGGTGGAAATCCCGTTTCTATAACAACACAACAATGCTTTGAGTCGACAGGCAATTCAAATTCACCCTGAGATATAGATTAATGTTGATATACATTAAGTAAAATAACATCAATAGTAGTACAAATGCAAATGTGAAAAATTCCAAGATTAGTAGAAATACCATCAAAGCTGTCCAAACATCATCTTTGAAATTAGATGGCACTTTCTTCCACCCACGGAAGTAAACTGGAACATGAATTCTGATTAGCTCTCCAACCCTAGTAGAGAATTTTACATCATAATCTCCCACTGGCTCAAAAGTAATGTCAAGTTCGAGGGGAATCTTCGGGTGTACTGAAGAAGAGCTCGACTTATTTTGCTGTGATGTTGTACCTGTAGATGTGCTTTGCATTTCTTCCATTGACCTACAAAATAGAAGTTAGAACTATTAGTAATCTATACATTTATATGGTAAATAAATAATAACAGAAGACACTGAAACATCACAGTAAGAGCATAAGGTTCTGAAATCACTGTAAGACGAAAATCACAAACTATCACAACTAAATAAGGTTCAAAATACAAATAGGTTATGACCCCGCCGGTTAAAGAGAGCAAGGAAAACATTCAGACAGGCAATGAATAAAATCATATTACAACATGTAACATTTAACTACGACGTGATGCTAGCAAGGATTTCAAATGCGGTTCATCTTGAAATATCGACTAGAATTCTCCCAATTTAGGCTTCAATAAGTCATCTTCTTTTCTAGTAATCTTCCTTTGAGAGTGAATTACAACAGACCAATCAGTGTCCTTCACATTTGTTGAGTAAAACACTGGTGAAACCTCAAAGTCGAGTATCGCAGGTTCATCAAAGTAACTATTTGAGCTTCTGAAATTGTTCAAGTTAACCAATACCAAGTTGGAATAAGGACACATTTTACACCCGCGGCTCTTGTTCTCAAGCTTCACCCAATCGCAATAAAACACCACCTCTGTAAACTCTGTAAATTCAAGCTCCAATATCTTCTTAACCCCACAATACCACTTAGTCACACCTTCGACAAGGTTTTTATCTTTACTGCTTGCCCTAAATGTTGTAGTTGCTTCCATGCAAATGCCGCTATCTTGTGTGACGCGATTATGTTCTAGCTCATAGGGATTAGATGCGAAGATTTGGCCATTAACCCGTTACTTGTTATATTCCTTCACTCTAACATGCCCTTTTATGTAACACCACAATTTGGATTTCATTTTGCGCTCACCAACTGAAGCATTACAGACTTGTCAGTCATAAAGAAAACAAAAAATACTGACTAGCAAAATATGAAAATCATCTCAATCTCAGCATAATTACCTAATTATACAGCCATTTTATGAAATCTGTCTGATGTCGTACTTCGCTACTCGTGGTTTCTATCCCGTTTGTATCAACCATTATCTCATCACAATATTCACTGGAAAACCAGTACTTACACGTAAGAACAAGTATCACCAACTAGAAAAGAAAATTACTCATGGAGAATCAGATTTAGAAGTTACTCACGCGTAGTAATCTGCAAGACCTTCTACCTCACGGTGAAATAGCACCTATCTAACTATCTGTGTAAGTTGGACATCAGAGAGAGTCACAATATTATCTCCATATCCTTGAGGGCCTTCATCGATGTACTCAGAATCCGTATCCAAGAACGCTTCCCGTGTTGCTTTGTGATTGCCATCCTTTGAGTTTCCCACATGTTCCATTGCATGCACCACACCTTCAGATACAAGCTGATTTTCTTTGATTGAACCTTCCACATAACGCTTGTTGCTTGGAATATTCTTATAAAGTTTCATCGCTCTGCGTAACAACACAAATGTAAGTTTTTGTAGCACGAATAAATGAAACTTCATGTGAACAAAATAGTTTAAAGAAATTACCTTTCAAATGGATACATCCATCGGAATCTCACTGTTCCGCAATCTAGCGCTTCATAAGAAAGATGCACCACTAGATGGATGGAAATGATGAAAAAGGAAGGCGGAAAATACTTTTCAAGAACACATAATGCCTCAGCAACCATGTATTTGGCCTGTTAAAGTTCACTTTTGATTAGAACTTTCGAGCAAAGTATTCTAAAGAATAAACTGATCTGTTGAAGAGCCCTCCGAAGGTCTAGGTAGCGCGGGAAAGCATGTTGAAGCAGCACTGGCAGCAAATACTCCATAATCATATGGTCGTCATGCGACTTCAAACAATGTAGACCAGGAGGTTGAAGAGTGACATTGTTACCGAGATTTGAGGAAAATCCAGTCGGGAACTTCATGTTTTTCAATATCTTCAAAAAGTCATTTCTCTCCTCCTTGCTCAAAGCGTAAGGTGCTTCGGGTACAATATCCTTTCCAGTTTCAGGATCTTCAGTGATCCACTGACTACTCTGAACATTTAGAGCCTCCATATCTTGTCTTGCATTGACACTGTTTTTTGATTTTTTTCTTTATGTCAAGAACATCATTTACTAGATGTTCGGTAACATTTTTCTCAACGTGCATTACATCAATACAATGATGATATTCATTATAAACCCATGTTGGAATATCAAGCATCCTAGAACTCTTGTAAAATGCTTTAGTTGGAGAATTAACAGCATCATGATGAACTTCATAAAAATCTCTCTTTCTCTTTTTCCCGTCTTTGGTAAGCTTACCAGGAATATAATGAAGATGATTGGTCTTCGTCATCACTTGTTGTCCAGTTAATCGAACTGGTGCAAGTCCCTTTTCCACTGTTTTCAATCCCAAGTGCTTGCCTGATCTGAAAGGATGACTCGTCTTCAGAAATCTCCGGAAATTTGGGTACACGATCTTTCGAGAGTGATGTAACCAATTACTTTCGCCATCCGACAACCAGAAAAGCTTTGTAACCATGAACCACACATACAGAAAGATTCCCATATGCAGGTAAATCATGAATTCCCCACATACGAATTGTTCTCAACTTAAATGCCTCTTTTAGACGCATATCATAAGCATCAACACCCTCCCAAAGCTTTATCAAATCCTCTATTAATACTTCAAGAAATACACAAATGTCTTGACCCGGTGCTTTAGGTCCTGGCATCAACAACGACATGATCTGAAACTCTGCCTTCATACATATTTATGGTGGAAAATTATAAGGTACCAAGATAACTGGCCAACAACTATAACCGGTAGACTGGATGCCGCGAGGATTAAACCCATTAGTTGAGATGCCAAGTCACACATTACGAGCTTCACTTGCAAACTCAGGCCACCTTTCCTTCGTGTTCTGCCATTGCAGAGAGTCTATTGGATGACGCATATGCTCGTACGATGCTTCTGCTCGATCATGCTACGTCCTGTCTTCAGAGATCCATGGTATAGTATAAAACTTCTTAAGTCTTTCATCAAGCGGAAAATGTCGCAACACTTTATCAGGCTCTTTTGTTGGCCTTAATATTCCGTCTTTCTCCCCTCTTTAAGTTTGTACCTAGATGCTCCACAAGTCAGACATTCTATCGCATTCTCAAGGTCTTTCCAAAACAGCACACAATGGTTAACACAAACATGTATATTTTCAGCCTCCATTTCAAGATCTCTCAACACCTTCTTCATTGCTGGGTATTTTTCAGCAAAAGTGTTTCCTTTTGGAAACCATTTTTTAAGTAATCCCAAGAGGTAAGTGACATTATTCCCTAACCAACCAAAAGTCTTCTTTACATGATGCAGCTCTACTATGACAGAAAGTGTTTTCTCACCATTATCACATGACGGGTATATCTTCTCTTCTGCTAACTTCTTATACTTGTCGTGCTTCTTACCTAAGCTAGGATCTTTAATAAATGGATGTTCAGAATCACCTACATCGACATGCTCATTTAACCCTTCAAATACCTCAAATGTATTATCAACAAAATCATTCAACCTGCACCAGTCATCTCTATTGTCCTCTGCTACATGTTCCTCCACAGGCTGCAGTGGAATTTCTTCTTGAACCAACTGCTCTACATTTGCGGAAACTACCTTTGATGATGATGTTGGCTTCTCTCCATGTAGTGACCAATTTACATATGTAACTAACATGCCATTCACTTTTAAATCATGCCTCACTTCTTCAAAACACTTAGATTTTGCATTATGACGAACACGACAAGGACAGGGACAGAATTGTACGTCTTTAGCTCTGTTCTTATATGCAAAGGAAATAAAAGTATCTACTCCTGTTCTATACAAATGACTAAACCTATCTTCAAACATCCAACCTTTATTAGCATGTTGGGACATTCTACAGAATAATAGAAGTACAAACCTTTCTCCGTGATGAACAAGTTAAGTGCACAATACGTCAATACCTAAGTAACCAAACCAACAAAAAGAAAGTAAGAATCTGAACATTCAAATACAGGGGAAACAAAAAGCATACAATCTGAACAAAAGGTGTACTCTACAAAATCCGACCTTTTCAAGTCCTTAGAACCCAATTGTAGTCTACAAAACCTGCACCAAAACACAAACCATACTTTAGTAATCCATTACAACAACAAGAGATGAATAAACTCATAAAACAACAATAGATGACTCAAAATCCACCTCAAGCCATAAACCCAACTCTGTAAGCGAATCATTCACTTTTGAAGACTTTTAACATTAAAGGGAAGTCACCAAAATCTATACATTAAACTGAAAATAACCTAAATCACCAAAATCTATACAACTTCAACCAAAATAACCTACATTAAACTTTAACATTAAGGCTAAATAAAATTACCACTACCATTTTAGACTAACAACTGACTTGGATCCACAAACAGAACCCCAAATTTCATATTTATTGCCTTCTACATCCATGTTTTTGAAATCCAAGATTTTCAGGAGCTTAAAAATAGCTTCAAGGTCAGCTTCCTGACATTTCATAATGATTAAAAACTTACAGGACCTATGAAACAACTGCATACTTAACCAATACGATGAACTAAAACCAAAATACTAGAACACTTGAATTGTACTGAACTAAAATCTTAAAAAATATATTAAAAAAAAATTGAGCAAAACAAAGAAAAAACCCAGATCAAAGTTCTTAAATAGACAAATAATCCCTGAGTGAAAAAGATAAAATCATCTTCTCACTTCAATTCCTGAGCTAAAATCTTAACCCCCCCACCACCCATTTTTTTTTTTTTTTTTTTTTTTTTAATTCTAAGAAAACCCAGACGAAATAAACTATCAAAATTAACATATGCCACTTCAAAATCCAAAACAAAATCATCAAAACACATGCAGACTCCAACATCAAAGAGTTAGGTCAAACAATAGAATATATGAAAACCAACAAAATAAAAATCAAAGAACAATAGTAGTAGTATATTTTATACCTCTTGAACATCAACAAGGCAATTAGATGGATTGATTTTCGATTTCAGGAACAAAATTAAATTTCAAGGTTTCAGATGATATTTCTAGGTCTTGATTTAGTTTCCTTCGATTTTCAACTAAAGAGATCTTTGGGTTTTGATTATGAGTGGAGTTGTTGATTACAAGGGAAGGTTTTGATTTATGAGATTTCTGGAAAATAAAAGAGATCGATCTCTGGTTCTGAGAGTTCTCGGACAGAAAGAGAGAGAGTGAAAAACAAGGTCTGGAAAAAATAAACAGGTGAAAATAATAAATGTGTCTGAAAACTGGGCGTATGAATAAACATGTTAAAATAATCAATTTTAAAAAGGTTGATGGAGATGATGATAAAATTAGAGGGAAAAAATGGAGGGGAAATTTTGTGGATTCAATTTTGGGGAAAAAAATGAGAGGGAAGAATTGGGGGGAACCAATTTTAAGAATGATTTTGGGTTGAATCATAATCTTTTCTCTCTTTTTTTTTTTGCGATCTGCATATAACTTGAAAACCAATGAAAACATAGTTTTTCTAATCCAACGCTCATTATGCAATTAAATATTGAGCATACGGATCCAAACCCATCCAACGCTCAAGTAATTACTTCATTTTATAAATTAAAAGAAAAGAAAATCGGAAGACTAAAAAAACACAAGGTTGCGCAACGTTTTAAAAATTTCCAATACGTTGCTCAAATATCTTCAAATTACTAAATAAGGGGTAATTATTTTGCGCAACGTTTTTACTGGTGTGCAACGGACCAGCGCGTTGCACATGGTGCAACGGCCCAGTCCGTTGCACACCTCTGAAACTGAAGTGTTGCTAAATCCAGGATATGGTGTAGTGTAATGTTTTTGCTAATAGATTTTTTTTTCAATTTGAGTATCTAAGTAACATAGTTAAGTACTTCAACTTTTGAGTATCTAAGTAACTTTTTTTTTTTGACATGCAAGTTGTTTCCTCATTGCAGGTAAGCTGAACTTGAACTGAAGTATTCTGAACTTCAGAATTTGGTATTGGTAGTAAGCAAAACTATAACTATGCGCGTGTTAGGTCGAGGATGAGAAGAAATGAAGTTTCTTCTGAGCAAAAAGAGCATGGACTTGAAGATTTACCTTCACCTATATTTATTATAATGTTAATCACTTAGGTAAGTTACCTAATATTTTTCTTTTGTATTCCTAACTGCTCTGAATCGTCCACTTTGTGGGAATGTAGGTGAGAATATAGGTCTGGAATAGTTTGTTCGCTTAACTCAATTTCTCGTTTACATCTGTTTATCTCTAGAATGCTTTTGGAGTGGTAGATGTAATTCCAAATTACACTATTCAGATGCTTGTGTAACTCCTAATTACACATGTTAAAATCAACCAGTCTTACAACCAAAAATCATCCCTGAATCTCATCCCATATGCATGTGTAACTGACTAATATACATCCCATATGCATATAAACCGTTGAGTTCACATCTCATATTCTTGTTTCACCAAGTCTAGACACTACTTGTATTAAGACTTAAAAATATTTTTTTTCACATTTCTGTACATGCTATCATGCTCATTTTATTTATTTATTTACTTTTCCTTGTGTTGGACTAGACTACTTTATTTACTACCTATCTACTGATTACACATGCATTTTGTATTCCTGGTTTTTTTACTGATTGTAGCTTTTTGACTTTCATGGTTACCATACTTGAAGGTGTGGAGATGAGCACAAGCTTGCATTTTCGGCTACTTGTATTCCTCTTACTTACCTACAAAGCAAGCCACGGGAACTATATGGAAAGATGTCGCTGAATCAGGTGTGTGATCTTTTTTTGTGATCTTTTTTTGTGATATTAATGTGCTAGCACAAGGTTCATATATATCCCCTGCTGTAGTAATCAAAAGTTACATTTGCGAGGCAATCAAAAGGTTCGTATCTATACCCTGTTGAATCAGGTGTGTGATCATTTTTTTGCGATATTACGTGCTAGAACAAGGTTCATATCTATACCCTGCTAGCATAAGGTTCTCATCTCCAACTTTGTATTACTCTTCTAGTATGATTACTGTCTAAAGCTTTATTTTCTTTTGCTTAAAATGAGGCATGTTTTTTTCTCTCCAAAGTATGTTGTTTGAAGATGTTGATAATCTTGTGCCTTTCAAGTGCAAGGTTCAGTTTTTTACTTGATGAAAAGTTAACGGAATTTGCTGCAAGTGATAAGGTGAGAGCAGCTATTATATATAATATTAGCATGGAGCGCATTGGCGAAGAAGTTTGTTAATTATTTGGTTATTTTTGAAACAAATGTGGTATGCTTCAAGGTATTTGTTTATGCCTGCCAAACCTTTGTGTATATTGATCTAATTGATAAACAGACGAATTATTATAAATGAAAGTTAAAGTACTACATGTATTTTCCGTATATGTAGTTTTGATGTATAACTGATGCATTTGGATGTGTAACTTGTAGATACACATACAAATTATGTATTTCCTTTTGTTAAATCGGTATCAATCAGGGAGTTTGATGTTTGGTGGAAATCTTATTGTATTAGGGGATATCAGAAATTGAGACACTATTAAAGGTGCAGATGGGAAACCACAGATCAATCGTCCTGTCACTGGAAGATTCTGTAAACAACTACTTTCTAATGCACTAGCTAATTTGGAAAATCACAATAAGGTAATAATAATCAACATAGAGCAATCTTTCCCTTCCCAATAATTTTTCTTGAATGGATGTCCAAATTATGCAATGTCTCACAACTGTCTAAGGTAGCTCTCTTTAATTTTAGTCTTCTTGCTCAATTTTTAATTGATAAATCATTATTGTAGTAATTGTATCTATTTTTGTGATCCCATAATGCAGAAGTCAAGCCTAATTCATGACTACATGGGTTCACAATGCATTTTTTTATTTCAACTTAAAGCTTTTAAAATGCAGATACGTTCAGTTCAATAATGTTCCATCTGAAATATGTAACTATGATTCTTTGCAGGTTCGAGATTATAGAGAAGTCTGGTCCCTTCTAGTTACTCAGCCCATAGCTGGAAATTATTATCCAGTAAGTCTTTTTCTCTCTAGGTAACGTTATTGCATTTTCTGCAATTGTGTATATTTTACTAAGGTCCAGAACCTGGTGGCCCACTTTGAGATTGATCTAATGCTGATGCGAGGAGGATGTCTGTAGCATTGAGATCATATGCATAGATTGTGTCCAATTGTTCAGATTATATTAGAAGAAGTAACTTGTTATGTTTTCTTTGTTTTCAAAGGCATCAGTAGAACTTCAAGGCATTAAAGGAATGTGGTCTTTAAGAGCATCTACTGACGATCCTTATAATACCATTTTGGTTGTGAGTTTTATCAGTAAGATTCGAATATTGGCAATAATTTAGCTGATGAGTTAGAGGAAAAATAAATAAAGGGTTTTGATTCAGAGGTGCAAACTTTGTTCTGTCATGATACTATGAACAACTAGCTTGTACAAATGAGTGTGTTTGAACTTTATTGTTGCTGCTGCTGTTAACTTGAGTGTGTGTGGACTGTTTTCATTGAGCTTTTCTATCTGATACAATTTGCAATTCTTGGCATCCGTTGGACAGTTAGGCTTCCAACTATCTAGTTTCTTGTAATAATCTTTATCCAATGATAAAGTTTTAAAATTAGTCCTTTATTTATTCCAAATAATAAAGATTTCATAACATTATTCCTCTCTATCTCTGGGTTTGGTTTTGAATCTTGAAATTGTTTGTAGTTTGTTAGTAGTATATATGGAATAAACTCATTCAAATAAAAACATTACTTATAAGTAAAGATGTCCTTGGTTTTTGTTTGTAATAAGCTAGAACTATCAAATGCTCAGCAACATTACCATACCTGATTATTTTAATCAATCTGGATTAAAGTATACTGATATTATTTAGTTGATTTTGTTATTAATGTCCCTGATTACTTTAATTAATTTTGATTGTAGTTTACTGATTATAGTAGTATACTGATATTTGTAGGGAGTTTTGTCAACCGAATACTAGCTGGTAGGGCTGCACATGGTTCGGTTCGGTACGGTTGTTGGCAAAAAAACAACCGAAACCGAAGTACTCGGTTTTCCAATATTAGAAACTGATGAAACCATTTAGGCTACTCGGTTTCATTCGGTTTTGAACCTCCCTGTTTCGGTTTTAAACCTCCCGGTTTCGGTTAACTGAAGTTTCTGTTAGTTTCACAAAATTGACAGACAATTTTACTAAAAAAAGAGTTATAAATTAACATGTTACACCAATTATTTTAAAATATCAAATACATCACTCCAACAGACATTACCAAAACAAAAAATCTAATAACTAAAACATAAAATCCAACAGATTTAGTAAAAATCGTTGTTCTTGACAGCATGAACGAGCGGGCATCCAAAGTCTCTAACTGCACTTGCCACTCCAACCTAAGCCTGCATCACAAGTTACAGCCAACCAAATCTAAACATCAGGTGGAAGTTTCATGACTAGATAAGAAATTATGAGGTAAAATATGCTAAGAATAAGAATTGTGCAATGAAATATTAGACTGTTGCATATGCTTCTAAAGATTCTAAACATCAGGTGGAAGTTCCAGAGCAAATTAACATTCAATAACCAATCAAAAAAATATAGAAGGAAAAAATTACAGAGATTCAAAATAGTATAGACTGACACAACCTTTTGAGTTGAATTAATCCCATAAGAGCTACAACAATTAGTGTTTGTCATTTCAGCACATCAATCTTGTCTGGAAGCTCCCAATTTCAGCACACCTAGTTCTTTTCATTTTTTTCCCCTATGCTTTTAACTGTGCCATTAGAATCTCTGATGCTTCCTACAATTAACAAACACAAACACATCAACACCAACAAAGCCTGATATGTATGTTCCATTCCTCAAATAAAATTGAAAACCCAATACCAAACCTAACCAACCAAAAATCAAATTTTAGTGCTTCTCAGATCTCTTGGATGCAAGTCTCTCAAATGAAACCTTACCAATTGCAACAATCACCTACATAATCGAGAAAAACCCTTAACTGGGTAACATAATTCGAATTAACACCCAAAACACATCAAACAATTCACCACTTGAAATAGCTTCCATTTCTTCCTATTAACTTCCTCTTACAAATCGAATCAAACAACTTACTAAAAATCCACCAAAAATTAAACAAATAACTCAACAATCAAAAAAATAAACAAAACCTATACTGCAAAATAGAGTTTTAACCTGTTCAACTTTCTCTTGAATTTTCACACTGAGTGATTTCAACCATTAACATCTGATTTGAACACCGCATCTGGTTCTGCTGCTAGCCTGCTACAACTGTGATTCTTTCATACGCATTCTAACCAAAAGCGAAAAAAGAAAACAAAATCAAAATCAGATAACCTTTGATCCACTTCAAAAACTCATTAAGAAACCCATAAAAAGATGTAGACTAGCTACAATTACAATATCCAAAAAATCAATTAGAAAACAATGAAACCTTAGAATGAATCTTCCTTGGCCGTTTGGAGCTTAATTAGTTGATTCAAAGAAGAGGAAGAGGGTTGAGATGGATATGATGATGGAGAGGTGGTAAATCTCTCTTCTACGATCTGTTGATGAAGCGGTAGTGAATCTCTCTGTGTAGAAGAGAGAGGAATAGCAGCCGAGGATAAGAATAAGAAGAGTGAATGTTGTTCTGCTCTGTCGGGAAAAAAGATAAGGAATCTATTAAACCTAAAATTAATGACTATGATTAATTGTATATATAATATCGATGGCTAGAAATTTGTTACATCTATATACGGTTTTCTCGGTTATTTCGTTACGGTTTTGAGCAACAACCGAAACTGAAACTGGGACAGACGGTTTTCTGAAATTGATAACCGTGATTAAACCACGGGGATTCGGTTTCACTTCGGTTCGGTTAATAAACACACGGTTTCAGTTCGGTTCATGGTTGTGGTTCGGTTTTGTGCAGCCCTACTAGCTGGTACGGCATCATCCAAGTCCCTCTCTCACCCAAAAGTATTTAATTAAGTATAGTGTACACATCTAGGCAATAATTAGAGCTAAAGTCCACTCTTCAGCTTTTATCAACATGGCCCCTGTCAATGGATCCCTCCTCCAAACTAAATCGTTTAGTTCTTCAAACAAAAAACAAAAAAAACCGGCTTGTAGATCAGCTGGTTTCATGCCCTCCACAGAAGTTTCATGCGCTCCAGGAGGTCCCAGGTTCGAGTTCCAGATGGCGCAATATTACGAGTTTAACATGGACGGTAGAGTTAGTTTGCCCCCTTGCGAAGACATTAGTCACACTATCCGCCCGGCTCCCGACTTTGTTCCTCATGAGGCTTGCTGGTAGGCTAGCACGGCAACCTGTTCAACTTATGTAGTAGTACGCTGCTTGGAGCTTAGCTTGTTAGGCTTCCAATTATTCGTTAATTATGTAATAATATTTAAAAAAAAAAAAAAAAAACTAAATCGTACTAGAGTTATTGATATAAACTTCTATTATATATAGCAACCATCCCGTAATTTTAGTTTAATCCCAATAAGTTAAAGATGAAAAAAACTTCTGGGTATTACCCTTCTAAAGTCTAGTGCCTTTTTGGATTCTTTTGCAACCACTAGTGCATACTTAAGTTGACACTTTAAAGCAATTAACGCATAATTAGTTGAGTTTGTTAATTAGCATAATACAGTGCTTGTCAGTTGGTAATGAATGATCATGTATGAGTTAATTAATTAATTAATTTCACGAATGGTTGTGATAGATAATTATAGACCTATCCTTCATCAAGAAAGATAAGAAGACAACTTCAGCATCAATATATGGCAAGCAAAAAACTCAACAGTTGAGTTCTGTTTCTGGGTTTTATGATATGCTCCTCCTGCTTTCGGTCTTTCAGGGCGATGAATGTGGAATCCTCATTGTAATAAGTTGTTATTATGGCTTCTCGTGCAGCTTATTCGTCTTTGCATGGGTCTGTGAAATGTTGTTGATAGTTAATACCTAATTTCTTAAAGTTTTTGTACAGAGAGCAGATCCTTTGGCTTAAAATTGCTAACTTAATTTTTCCATTATCAGATGAAAGTAAACAAATCATTAGCAGAATCAAGATTCTGAGTTTATTGACGGGCGAAAATAATATTTAACTTAATAAGCTTGGATTCACTTTCATGTAGTAAACGTAAATTACAAAAAACTAAAAGAGGAGACGGACTTAATTTTACTAATGAATGAACAAGAAGAGGTACAAACATTATTTCATAAACCAAAATATGAAAAACTTTTAAACTGGAAATACAAATACATTAAAAAGCAAAACACATGAAAGTAAAAATGGAAATGGTGATCATGAGTATCGATATCAACCAACCAAGTACCGAAAATGATTGTATTAAATCATCTAACAAGCAACTACTGGGTTATCAATACAATATCTCAATAACCTTATTAACAAAGAAAGCAAAGGAGAGAACCAAAAGAATAAAACGAGATACTAATACATGGATGAATTACAAATTCATATTAAATCCCCATCTAGCGAGCTAGCAGGTAAATACGTTACCTTACCAATCAAACGGACTCCATAACTTGCATACATTAGCGAAACACCGTGTTTCAAAAATCGAACCACAACACCATGTTAATAAATCACAAGCTTCACCAACTTGGGCACATGCATCAACTGATTCTGATAATACCAGAGAAATCATAACGAATACAAAAAACCAATTCATAACCTGCTTACACATCTTTCTTTTTTTTTTGTTACCGAGCAGCCACCTTTTTGTTCTGGTTTTCTTTGGTATAATACATACCTCTATCGGTACGTATCTTTATAATGAGCGAAAAAGCACGTCTTTTCAAGTAATGAATAGGTGATATTAATGCATTTATTTAACGGAAAATGGGTCATTTGTCCAAAAAAATTTAAAACACGGTTCAAATGGACGAGTAAAAAATTTTATGGGTGAAATGGACAAAAAAAAATAGCAAGGATGAAACTGGATTCATCCCGAACCTTAAAAAATAGCATCTATCAAAAATAAAAATAAGAAATAATATTTGAAAATCCATCCGTGGTTACATCCTTAATTTTTAAATTTTTTCCATTTAAACATATCGTAAATCAATTGTCCTTTTCACCCAGAAATTTTGAGTTGTGAATACCAATTTTGTGTTTATTTAACAATTTCTACGATGACGCGTTAGAAACATCGAACATGATGCAACATGCAACTTCCTCATATATCATGTCAAGTTGTCAACTCTCTCTGTATTGTTCATTCTTTTAGGACCTGCAGATTTCTAATTTTACCAAGGTAGAACGTAGATGACTAGATGTGCGAATTCTCATCACCGGGTCAACGACTTAATATTTACTTCGATCTCCATCAAGACAAAAACTACTCAGGCCCACTGAAGAGTCAATTAGCTTACACCCTGTATTATATCCAATTAGTGTACACAAAACATAATCAATAATCCTTCCAATTAGCGGAGAAGTGGGTTTTTCTTAAAATAAGATTTTTTTTTTTTTTATTTCATACATATTCATCATCTTTCATATTTTACCCTATATAAAATTTCCACAATTAAAAACATTAATTTGATTGGGATGATAAATTCTTATAATAAATAAGGGTAATATATGAAAAAACCCTTCAATGAAAACAGATAGTAGCAATTTCTCATCAGAGCATATAAATAGGGATAATAATAGAGCCAGCAAGTAGGAATGTCGAGTAAAAAACTCAACCAGCATTCATATTTTTTTAGCAAATAATTGAGCTAGTTTCGTTATTAATTTTCTAAAGTGATCATTATGAGCCATACATAATTAGCATAGTTGACAAAATGCATTAATTCCTCTAATTATTGATGAGTATATATAATTTGGTTTACTATATTCAAAATTTAGTTTAATATTCTTGATAGTTTTTAATCTAACTTATTACAACTAGTTTGCAATCAAATATTTATTAGTAATGAAAAAGAATCAGATGCCTTTGTATATTTTAAGGATATACAAAGACTTCTAACTTCTTGTTGGGCTTGGAAGTCTAAATTTATTCAGAAAGAGAAGTTTCCTGGAGGAAGCATAATCGTAATCTCAGATATGTTCCTTCGTTCAAGAGTTACAACTTGGCTGATCCATGTATTGAGATTATTATATTAGTCCCACATTGTCTGGGAATCTAAGATCCCGCGGTTTTTAATCTTTTGGGCCTCTCTACTCATTGCCACTTGGTTTTGAGTTAGATGCCCATATTCTAACGGGAAAATTAGGCGCAGGCCCAAAAAAAATAATATTCTCATTGTCAGGCCCACAATCATACGAAATTATTAAAAATTTCTGCATGACGGGTTATGCATCAGGGGTATAATTGGCAACGCAACTTGGATATAACATATCTAAAAATCCGCGCCTTGGAATTTTACAAATTTTATATCGTTGGAAATCTTTTTAAGAGAGCTATGCAACGAGTACAAACAACAATATCAAATTTTTGTTTGTCACGAAAAAATCGGAGGTGATCATCATTTTAGGCAAAATTTCGAAAATAGACTACATAACCATCATGCAGCCACCAAAAAAGATGCATAACACATTATGCAGATGCATAACGAATTATGCAACCATTTTTCTCGACTGTATAACAAATTATGCATCTATAACAAGTTATGTAGCCATCGTTTTGGTTGACTTTAGTGCGTACATAAAAAAATTGATGCATAATGCATTATGCATCCATATTTACGGATGCATATCAGGTTATGCATCTATTTTCTCGATGCACAAAAGATTGTGCAACAATTTTCTCGATGCATAATGCATTATGCAACCATATTTTCGGATGCATAACAAGTTATGAAGTCTTTGTTTTTGTTGGTTTCAATAGTGACAAAAAAGTTGATGCATAACGTGCTATGCAACCGTTTTCTTGACTGCATAACAAGTTATGCAACAAATTTTGTAGATGCATAATAGGTTATGCATCCATTTGCACGACCGCATAACAGGTAATGCACATTTTCTCAACTGCATGAGAGGTTATACAGATAAAATGGATGTATAATGTATCATGCAGCCATATTTTCGAATGCATAACAGGTTATGCATCCATTTTCATGATTGCATAACATGTTATGCAGACATTATCGAGGAGCATGATAAGTTATGCAATCCACTGCTACCAACTTTCCCTTGTATAATACGAGTTTTCCTTTGGCCAACCCTCCTTTGATGGCTTCATCGAGATCCAATTCTCTATTGTTGGTAGCAAGTACCAACACCGCTCTTTGTCCTTCGTATGTGGACCATCCCAGTATTCCCTGTACTTGTATCCACTTGAACATGAATTCATTTTCTCTTAATTTCATGCCTTCATAATATGTAGTCAACCTGCAAAAGAGAGAACCATGAGAAGGAAAAAGACGCCGATACCTTTCCTTTACTAAGACTGTCAGAAATTGAATATAGGTGGAGTTTATCAAATGATAAATAACGCTCAACTTACAGCTACGCAGAGATAACACAAAGTTTTGGAACTTTTTAGACTAACCTCATTAAGAAATCAGATGTGTCTCGTTCAGAGCACATGACCACTTTATTGTGATGAACATCCCTTGTATAACATGAGAATAATCAGTTCCAAGCTCAATCCTTAATATAATGTTACAACAATCTTGAAGCATGCCGAGATTTTTATTATTATTCCCTGACAGCAAAATCGCGTCCCTGACCTTCTTCCACCAGTTAGCACAGCTCCATACAAACAAAACCAGTTACAACCAACATCCTAAACTCTTCTTCGTCTTCTTACTGCACTCGATCCACATTATAAAACAACATACAGTCCATCTCGACCAACACATCCAGCACAATCATTCTCCATCTAAGCTATATTAATTCAAAACTCAATCCCCCATAAAAAGATTTAATCAATTAGCAGAAGAACCCCAATCTGAATGTTCCATAGCTCACGACCATTGTCTCTAATATTGCAACCGTGATTCTACTTCAGTTCTTGTTTGTCTGTCATCAACCATTGCCAATTCAATCTCCACCAATTGCGGCCAGCACTATTTTCCCCTTGTTTTGTTCTCGACTTCAATTCTTGTTTGTCTGTCATCAGCCATTGCCAATTCAATCTCCACCAATTGCAGTCAGCACCACTTTCCCCTTGTTTTTTTCTCGACTACAAACTCCTCCAAATAACCATAAATCCACCGATAACACACCTCTTCATCGCTGCTTTCTTAGCATCTCCAACACAGATTGACCCAAACGCCCACCACCTGAAATCGATCCATGTGACCACCGACTGCATAACTCAACTAGAGATTGGCCACAACAACAACTCACTGACCATCTGCCGCCTGCTGACGACATTCAGCTTTCTTCAATGCATCCAAAAGAACAACACAACTCTTTGTATTGATGCTACAACCTTTTAACCGTTTTCCTAGAAATTGAAACAGAGGTTCTTTGGTTTAGTGATGAAGAAGAAATTAGGGTTCGTGGAAGGAATGAAATTGGAGATAGTGAGTGAGAAAGAAATGGGATTTGACTAAGATTCCAATAAATTTGAGAAACCAAATCTAATTAAAACAAAATCAGGAAAAAAAAATCGTATAATCACAGAGAAACGATCAAACCTAAAAACCATCTCATGAAATTGAAGTTCTTCCGCTAAAAAATCCCAATGTTAGCTACTCTATGGAGAGAATCATATGTTTTAGAAAATCAAGGGAACAGAGAAGAAAGAAGAAAGAAGGATAAGAAAACACGAAAACACTTTTCTTTTAAATATGGGTGTATGAGAATTTTTTTTTAAAAAAAATGGGTGCGCGCCTGAGGTTTTACGCCCGTGGTTTTCACAGTGGGAAAAATCTGAAAAATGGGTGTGAGTGTAGTTTTCACTATTCTAACATGGTATCAGAGCAGGCTACAGATTTAAATGTCCACGTGTTAGACCCAACGAGGCTTCACGTGAGGGGGCGTGTTGAGATTATTATAATTTTAGTCCCACATTGTCTGGGCAATCTAAGATCCAGCGATTTGTAATCTTTTGGGCCTCTCCACTCATTGCCAATTGGTTTTGAGTTGGATGCCCATATTCTAATACAATGATTGATCCTCTCGTGGCCTTCTTTTCCTTGCTTGTAATTTTAAGGAGATTTTAATCTCACGTTCACACATAAGAGAAGCACCAATGTCCCTATATTAGTTGATCTATTTACTTTTAGATTTTGTCCCATAATAGGTGACATATATCACTAAATAAGGAGATATTTCTTAAAATATAATTATTGTTTTAATTGATTATTGTTGGTATAAGAAATATGCATTATTTGATATGCATGTTTATATTTGTTACGTAGGTGTTTTAAAATACTTTTCAATGATATGCAGTTTGCGAACATCCGTGGTGTACTTTGAGAAATTGCGTTAAGAAATACTACTTGGGTGTACGTATAATTTGGTGGGTAAAAATTGTGGATTCATATTCTTGTCATACTGTTGTAATAACGAACATTGCGATGGTTGGTTTTTGGGGTGATTGTGTGCCAAAATGATTAGATAATTTGGTCTTCAGTCGACTAGAGGCTGGCTTAATGCGTTTCAAGCTTGGGTTTCTTGCGTAAAAAAGTAAGCTAGCTTGCTCTTGCTTTCCAAATAATAAAAAATGTTGATTGTCCCATGTTAGCTAATTCTAGCTAGTACTTGTTGGATGATCAATGATCCTCTCCTGATATTCATTTCCTTGCTTTCTGTTTGTTTTTCTTCATGGGATGGTTGTATTTTGTGATTTTATTTTTCTTCAATAATAATAAGCCCCATTTTCAATTCATATTCACATAATTAGTTAGTTTGATAAGTGAATACTTATTGGTATGTCATTCTTTAAGTAAAAATTTAAGTATTAAGTATAGTGCTGGACAATAATTATAGCTAAAGTCCAGGACATAAGTTATAACCCCAAAGTTGTCACCATCCATATGCAAAAAATCCAACAAAGCAAATTGTTCACAAAAACTCCATTTGGACAAATCTTTCTAAACTACCCTTTAGATTAAATTAGCCTAACAAAAATAATAAGCGGCGTCTATATTTTCTTCACACCATCAACACTATCAGCACTAACTAGACACCAAAAACACCACCAACCACCACCAGCCGGCGCCGCCACCACCACCAACAACAAGACAACCACCAGCCAGCGCCACCACCACCGGCAACAACACAACCACCAACCACCAATTAGCAGCAACACCAGCTACCACCACCAACAAGCACCTCCAACCACCACCATCAACGACAACCACCAACCACCACCAGAACCACATCACCAACAATCTCCTCCACCAACACCACCACTACCAATGACCACCACCACCAATAACATCGCCACCACCAATACCCAGTACCACTCACCATCACCAACCAGCACTACCACCAACAAGCAACATCACCACCAATATCACCTGCAACATTGGTTTCAACGATAAAAAGTAGGCAGATAAATGATGAAACCAAATTTGGTTTCAACATAAAATTGGCATTTCACCAACACAATTTCAACGAAGAAACCAAATGCACGTGCGTTGCACGTCGGCAAACCATCACTTTTTCACATTTATTTTCCATGTTCGCAGAACAATGACACTCAGCTACCCTTTTTAGCCAATATTGTTTCTCTCTTACATAAAAATTAGTAGTGAATTAAAATGCAAAAGCAGACTGTTCATCAAGATGAGAAACACCCAATTGCCAAATCGGATAAGTTTTTCTGTCACCATATTTGGGGCATCACTTTGGATCCTCGGAAAGCCTTTCATAGAAACTGAATCGATCGTATACAAAACTGTTTGTACCCAAAATAAATTCTGGGCACGAAACACGATGGATAAATGATTTGGTGTGTATTTTGGGTTGGGAGACGAATTGAAGAACAAATAAAGAGACACAGGTTTAACGTGGTTCGGCATGGTTGCTTACGTCCACGGATGAATCCCCTTGGGGAGAAATATTTTATTGATATTTTTATTACAATATTATTTTCTTGTATTCGCTCCCAACCCTTTCTCTCAGGGCATCTCCATTTATGCATTTTTAGAACCTAATTTTGAGATGGACTTAAATGGCATTAATATCCCCTGCAATGAATTATGCATGAAACTGCCTGCATGCCTGGTGAGATCAATTCTTCATGAAACTTCTTGCATGCATGCTGGAATCTTGAAACTGCCCTCCTGTTTTAATTCTGCACTTGCTGGCTTTGAATGCCTCTTGGCATTAATCCGCATGAAACTGTCCTTGCATGCCTCACTGTGTTAATTCTGCATGATGGATTGAACATTTATGCCTCCATGATAAATTCTGCATAAAACTGCACATTATGCCTCCAAGACGATTTCTGCATGAAACTGCACATTTATGCCTCCAAGATGATTTCTGCATGAAACTGCACATTTATGCCTCCATGATGATTTTTGCATGAAACTGCACATTTATGCCTCCATGATGATTTCTGCATGAAACTGCACATTCATGCTTCCATGGTAAATTCTGCATGCTGGCAGACTGGATTGATGGTTGACAGGCATAATGGCTGACAATATGGATGGATGTTGGCTGGCAGACTGGATTGGCCGCAAGAGCTGCGAACAGAGCTGGATTGCAGCAACTTCGATCAGCTGGACTTCAATCAGCAACGAGCAAAACTTCACTGCAGCAGTTTATCAACTGGATCTCAGAGCTGCGAACATACTGGCCCAGCACAGCCTTCGATCACCGGAATACAAAGAGCAACGAGCAAAGCCGCATTGCAGCAGCCTACGATCACCGGACTTCTGCAGGGAGCTGCGAATATACTGACCGGGCAGAGTTTCGATCAGCTAGACTCGCAGCAGCTTGCCGAGCAAAGTTACACTACAAAGAGTTTCGCGATCACCGGATCTGCAAGTGACGAGCTATGTTGGACTCGTAGCACTTCGATCAACTGGATCACAGCAGCAAGAAAAGCAAAGTTACACTGCGGCAAACATGCGATCACTGGACTGCGGAAGCTGACTATCTTTGGATCTGCAAAGAGTTCGATCAGCCGGACTATAAGCGAAAGAACGAGCAAAGTTACACTGCAGCCGATTTGCGATCACTGGATCTGCAGGTTTAACGAGCTATCTTTGACTACGCGACAACGAGCAAAGCTTCACTACAAAAGATGGCGATCAAATGGATCACAGGAGTCCGAGGAGTAGACTTAAACATTTCGATAAATATCTTGAGTGTAACAGTTATAAATAAAACCAGACTGCATCAGTTGCGTCCAACTGAATACAAAATTGATGAGCAAAACTGGACTGCATCGGTTGCGTCCAACTGAGTGCAGCAGTTTGCTTAAGAACCGGACTACAACAATTCGATCAACTTAACTGTAATAATTTAACATTACTGATTGCAATAATTGCGTCAAAATATTATGGTGTATGCTCGCCCCCTTTTAATCCTGTAACTCGTTGGAGGATTAAGAAGTTTGGGTTACCTTTTGTTTCGATTTTAAGGAACTGAATTTCGCATTGCAATTAGGTGCTATGTAACTCGCCCCCAAACGTGTAGAGTGTTACGCAGCTCGCCCTAAAAGAGTTATTTTAGATCACGAGGTGTTACATATCTCGCCCCCAAGTGATAGTCAGTCACGTTGAAGTGATATGCAACTCGCCCCCAGAAGATAGTAATCGTCATGCTGCTCAATGCTCGCACAACGGTGCACAACCTTGCTGCATCTTTCTCGCGCATAGAATGAGGTTGAAAGTTTTTCTGCTATCTGAAATTCGCGCAGGGGGCCAATCCCACTATTCCAGATTCGCACAAAATTGACATGTGTGCATCTCCTCATGCCATTACATGTGAAGATACTCGCCACATTGTAGGGGTCCCAGTGAACAAAAGTATGCATGATTATATGAAATGATGCGAAAACATGAAAATTATATACGTACCATATTAAAAGTGTTATTGTGACTTCGTTGATGAGGTGATTAGGATGTCCATTGGCTATGTTGACGTTTTCAAGCGGCGATGACTAGTGTAGTTGCCTTAGTGTCTCGGCTTGACTCAGCTACTAGGTTTGTCTGCGGGTACTGGAATGCACCAGTTGGATCAAAATTGGATTGAATTCAGTTGCCATGGAATTATTTAAAGAATGCAACTAATTGTATCTTTATAATGATTATAGATAAAATGGATCAAGCAGTTGTTTGGAAAACTGCATCTTTGAAACACTTTTGGGGAAAATCAAAATACAGCAGTTCGACCAACTGGACTGTAGGAATTAAAAAGGATCATGGCAGTTCAATCAATCACCCGTTCAATTCTTCTTTGAAACTGATTACTGATAGTTCGATCAAATAGGCTGTATTAATTATGCGAAAAAGGACTGCAGTAGTTCGATCAACTGGACTGCAGTTCTTTCTGAGGCATTGGACTACAACAGCTCGATCAATTGGACTGCAGCAGTTTCGACGGTGATTGAATGTGACCGTTTCTGGTGTTGTCATTTTAAAGTTCTAAAAATTTAATTTTCTCCTAAAATTGAAATTCCGTCTCCACGATGTTGTGAATTGACATACGATCTCATCGGGCCGAAAATCACTCAGTTTGGATGAACGAAGAAGAAGTTATCGAAGAAACAAAATTGGTCGGTTAGCACCTTGCTCCAAACATGTTGATGACATGATTGTACCAAAAAAATATTATTCTCCTTTTGTAAAATTTTACCTTCATGTCGTAGGATACTGAAATGCGATCGCAACGACCCAAAAATCATCCAGACCCAAAAATCATCCAATTCGGACGTGAGACGAAGAAGATATCAACGAAACAAATTTTTAGCCCAAGACCAAGTGGGGCGTATAAATCCAACAAGCTAACGACATGGGGCTGAAAAATCCAGGGATATAGAATTAAGTTGTGCAGCGCTGCATTGGATTGGGGCTACGCTTTTAAGTAACGTCGTGCTACACCGAATCAGATGTATGATATTAAGTTGCGTCGTGCTCCACCGGATCATATGTATGATATTAAGTTGCACCGTGCTACACCGAATCAGATTTACGATATTAAGTTGCATCGTGCTACACCGAATCAGGCCTACAATATTAAGCTGCGTCGCGTTACACCGAAACAGAATGGGCTGCCGCCGGGTCGAGCCGTCGGGTCTGGCAGCAAGGGTCGAGCCGCCGGAGATGCGGACGGCCGAACCTTCTGCCAACCGTTCTTGGAGAAGACGAAAATCCAGGCAATTGCTGCCGCCGACGATGATGACATCATGCTGACGTCATAACGAAAGATAATAACAACGTCATCTGATGGTAACGGAATATACTTGGTATATCCTAATTCCGTTAACGGTAACGGAATATTCCTGGTATATGCTGATGACGTTTGTAACGGTAACGAAATCTGCTGACTGTATTTTTCTGCTGATGTGGCATCTTCAGATTGGCCCAAACTGCTGACGTGGCAGATATTGACTCTGACATTTTGCTGACGTGGTACTGCTGACTGGATTTAACAGGTAACGTGGCAGATGCTAACGTGGCATTTTTGCTGACGTGGCATTTTTGCTGACGTGGCACTTTATTGACTCGAACTCCGCCCGCGACGTGGCATGCGCTAACGTGGCAACTTTGCTGTCCGGACCTGACAGCTGACGTGGTAGATGCTGACGTGTCATACTTGATGACGTGCACTAGTAGAAAAATGGGATTAGGTGACAGGTAAAAACTGTCATCAAAATACTTACGTGACAGTTTTGGAAAATATTTGGTATCACCAAAGCCCTCGTTACGAAAAGGTCTTTAAGAAATCAAGTTCTTTGAATCATGATTATAAGGTGACAACTTCTTCATAAACTCCGTCACTGTTGACAATCTATGGTGACATTTTCTAATAGAACTGCCATCAGAAATCTGTTTCTTGTACTAAGGTAACAGTTTCTTAATGAACCTGTCATAATTGGCAAGTTACCTTAACACTTTTTGATTAAAACTGTCATTGTAGACCCAATCTTTTCATAGCAGACATCTTACGGTAACATTTTATTTGAAAAAACTATCATGAAAGTATGGGTTTTGTTAACAACCTGTCACACAAGGGGTACTAAGGTATCTGTTTTTTCATAAACCTGTCACAACAAATTAAACCTTACCTGTGATAGTTTACAATTGCTATTCCCATCTGGTAGATGGTCAGATAGTAAGAATACATGCCAAAAAGAGAGAAATTTATTGATTTTAAAAGGTTTTTACAGACGCGCTTGTACATATGAATTTTACAAAATGCTAATAATAATACAAGTGATTAGCATCAACAATCAAACATTGCAAGCTTAAGACCCCACACATTCTTGCATTGCGGTTCTAAATGAGAACTCAACACTTTATTCATAAGATGATTATACCTTGTGATTTTTGATGCACAATGGGTGTTTTCTGAGTACCTTTAATGTTTCTTGGGATGGAGATTTCTGCTGTTAACTAGTTCAACATTACTAAATCTGTCCTTGACAGTTAGCTTAAAAAAAAAGGATGCTCTTTGCAATTTATCCTCGACTATCTATTGACGCTGCAGATGGAAGAATCGGCTGAATCAGTAGCAAACTTGTACAGGACGATATTACGTACATTTAGAGCATCCATCACTACATAGTCAAAAGAAGCTAAACTCAGTACATTAATTCCAATGATGACTAGAATGTACTTAATTATAGATTGATGAACACTACTTAATAATAGATTACAGAACACTGTTAGGAGCAGAACGCAGTAACATTTATGTATTCCAGTCGACAAATGATAGGTCCCACATACATTCATCACCATTTGTGAAACACAATATATATGCTATGATATATTTGATTTAGTACCACCTATAGATACCTTGATTTTTAGTACTTCCATCTGATGAAAGAGAGATGTTTTTTTCGATATTATTCAGTCAAATTACTTGAAGACAAGCAAAAGTGACATTGGTCAGCACACAAGAAGAATACTACATGCTAACACACATGAAAAATAAAGCAAAGGGTCGAGAATTATTTGAACATTTCATATATGACTTCTAAATATTCATTAGCCGTATTCTACTCAAATTATCGTTGCTTAATCATCCTACAAAAAACCCAAGTTAACAATCCAAACATATATCGGGATCATACTAGGGAGAAATATTCACTTATATGACATGATGGAAGCATCGTCAATTACCACTACAAAAAAAATTAATAAGAATTAATGGACAACAATCTATGCAGATAATAAGACAGTGTACCTGAGCATAATAAGCTAGTTGTTCATATGCCAACCTTCTAGCTTTGATGCTTTCAACAACCAATCCAAGATGAAATTTTGTACCCTTTAATTATAGGATAATCATTTTGGTATCCAGGAAATAACACACTGATAAAAAGTGATCTCTGTGAATGTTTGCACAAATAACTAAATAATGAAGTTTATGCTGTAGAAAAGGCCAATGAAAGATAGCTTCAAAGATAATGAGGAAGTACCTGGGACCAATGCTTGAATGGAAAGTGGATCGGACATACCCTCTTGCATATTTTTCGACAATCTCGATCTAAAAATTTAGTTGCCCCTCACCAAAACAGATAATATATTTAGATAGAGCGTGCGAGAAAATAATAAACTTAAAAACATACTTGATTTCTTGTGGGAGTGGCCAGTATACACCAAAAGTAAATTGCTTAATATCCTCGCCACTTCAAGTATCCTCAATAGCGCCCTTTAATATCACTCTCTGACTTTGTATTCCACAAACAATTAGTAATCATTCATCAATAAGTTGACCAAGGCAGACCTTCGTAGATACACCTTTCGTAACACCGGATCTACTAAGTTCATCAAATGAAGGCAATAAGCTTCTCGTACCGATTCGGCAATCCGTGTACTTTTACTGACGCCATTATAAATATCCTACAAAACAAATAAAAAATGACAACTTCTTTCGATAGGTCTAACTCAAAATCGACCTTTTTTGAAAAGAATATACTAGCTTAACATTGAGAAATTGGAGTCAAAAAAATTAGCAATAAGTCAAGAAACAGTAAGAGCAAAAGACCACCATGTGCCTCAGTTATTCACTACGGAATTCTTCATATAGTTACTATAAAATAGCCACTATATACCCAAATAGATACAACACTAGCTAGAATGATGCCCATTTAGTCAAGCTGTCAAGGTAATCTACTCTCAATTTTCCTGGTTTATCTGCTAAATTGTGATAAAAGAAGGCCAGCATTGTAGTAGATCATAGCATAAATTTTATATTTATATGAAATTATTTGAGCAGAACTAGACCTTGTAGGCGAATATGTAGGCACCTGGTCAGTGGAATTGCTCAAAAACTCGCATAACATTATCTCGAAGTCCAAGATTTCCGTACTCTATGGATTCTTCATGCCGCAACCTGAATCTGATCACACAAAATATTAAAGTCAACGAGTTAACATCAGTGAAATTTGATATATTACTGGAATTGCCCAATAAGCTCTCGTACACTGCTATATGATCCAACAATAGACTATTTTTTCATAGAACTTCAATCATATTGAAACCAAGATGAGTTCAACAAATTTGCAATTAGCTTTATACTAAAAGATAAAAGAGCAATCCATATTAGAAAGGAAAGAGGTACCTAGTGGTGCACAAAAAAATATTGCACATCCATGAATTACTTATGTATGCATATGCAAATGCACAAAGAGGCTCTTTTTCAATTCATATGCAAGAAGAGCACACATGTGGGTCATGTATGAAAATAAAAATCAGTGTCAATAACCGAGCAAACCAAAGCCTCAATACACAAACACACTGAGATATTATGCAACGAACTACAAGCTTTTGACATTACAAATGGTCCGTTATTTTAGTTTGTAAGAATCCTTATTCTAATTTTTATAAAGACAAACCTTCCATATTCTATCATATCCGTGGACCTATAGCTCGTTCTCTAAGTCCTGGAACCTATCTATCCATCATATCCATTGACCTTTAGCTCGTTCTTCAGGTCCTTGAACCTAGATATCAACCTCCTGCAAGAGGGTATGAATACAAACAAAAAAATCAAGACATAAACCCAAATTTTGAAGTACGAATATTGAAGAAACATTTTATTATGAGCAATTACAACTAGGGAAGTGTCATAATTAGCTAATAATGACATCTTTGACAGAACTTACAAGAAGCATTAGGTTAGGATAGGTTGAACATTGATCAATGAATAGTACAACATTGGAAACCACTTCAATTGTTTACCTTCACACACACCAGTACCAATTTAATCAAATCACACCAACACTCTAAAAATTCAAACCAGCAAAGAAAAACTTACAAAACTACCTTCATAATTGACTAGAGGCACCAAATACAAAGGTTACACACACCCAGTGGATAACAAGGTTGAAATTCTACGACATCAAACAAAAAGACTCTGCCAATGATCTTGATATTCAAATCTAGAGCTTCATAGGAAAGAGAAATAGATCTGGATAACAAACCTTAATACAAACAGTAAGATAAACCCAAATCGTAAACTAAGAATTTCATTGAAAGATGGTCGAAAAATTATACCTTGTAAGAAATTACATTTTTTGAATCTTTGGACCACCATCAAAAACCCAATCAGCTAACTCAGGACCGTAATTTTTCTCAAGACAAAAACTCCAGAGATTCACGGATTTTCAAATGGAGACGAAAGAGAGAGAGCTTTAAATCTCGATTTATGCACACAAGAACAAAATGGAAAAAAAAATCAGATTAAGCGGCAGAAATTGTGAGTGATTGAGAGATAACAAGGATTGAAGAAAAAGACGATACCCAGGTTTTGCTAAGAGAAAAGAACCATGAGAAGAGAGAGATGAGATCTTCTTGTACAGTACGTAGATCAAAATTATTGAAAGAGATTAGATTATTCCATCTCTAATGGAAATAAAGAGAGATTTGATTGAATTGAGAAGAAATTGTGGTTAAACTTCTTCTTTTGCGGTTTGCGGTTTTCAACAAAAAAAAAAAAAAAAAAAAAAAAAAAATAAGGCGAAGGGCTTGTGCCGCTGGTTGAGAGAAGCCCACTAAAAAAACATACCACGACCAGACCAGTAGATAATAACTAATCTACTAGGACTCAACCAACCACTTCGTGCATTAGAAAAGGCTTTTTGGTAGATTATATAATAATATAGAAACAGTTTTAACCAGTAATCGCCGCTACAAATTGAGGTGGCGGTGATTTAAAAAATCTATTATTATAAGGTTAGACTTTGATAACAGTTTTTATTCAAACTGGTTATCATAGCTTGAGAATAGTAACAGTTTATAACTGTTATTATACATCAAATTATAGTATCGTTTTTCTACAAAACTGTCATTGTATGATAGTATAGTAACAGTTTAAAAACAGTCACCATTGTCCCCTACTATTGGCGTGAGTTTTAATAAAAAACTATTACATATATATCATAGCCTACTCTTTTATGACAGTGCGACCGTCAACTGTCATTGTTTCTTATTGTGAACTGTCACCAAAGCCCATATTTGTACTAGTGGTGGTAGTCGATGATTGGACCAGGGGCTGACGTGGCAGGTGTTAACCGGTCCAGACTGATGACGTGGCATGCTGACTGGACAAATCTGTTGATGTGGAAGTCAACAAGTGGACAAAATGCTGATGAAACTCGCTGACAAGGCATCACCTGCTTATGTGGTGGCCTGCCGAAGTTTGATGTAACCTAGAGCATCGAAGTTTGATGTACCACAGAGCATCAACGGTTGATATACGCAGCTCATCGGGGTTTGATGTAACAAGAAGCATCGAAATTTTCCTGAGACTTGAAATTTGATGTACCGCAGAACATCGAAATTTGATGTACCACAAAACATCAACGGTTTATATATGGAGCTCATCGAAAATTGATGTAACACGAAGCATCGAACTTTTCCTGGGAAATGACATGGGTGAAGGAGACCCTGAAGTGGGTGACGGAAAATGCTAACGTAGGTGAAGGAGACCCTGAAATGGGTGAACAGATCTGGTCGCCGGCATGGCTGCTGCTATTTTTTTTTTTTTTGAAACCTTTCGTCACGGTTTGCACTGAAATGTTGCCTTTAGTCTTGAAATTTCTGCAACGGCTGTTGGAGCTGTTATCTTTTCTCTCTGACCATTTGCAACAGTTTTCTGGGCTGTTGTCTTTTCTCTTTACAATTTCAGCAACAGTTTTGTTGGACTGCTACCGTTTCTCACGAATTTTTATGCGGAAATTTTGTTACTCCTTTTGTGATATTTTCTGGAACTTTTTTGCGATACTTTTCTGGAGGTCTTCTCGGGAGGATTTTCAAGCGCCTAGAGGTGTAGGCAACCAGACAACCCTGTGATCATGATGGTAGTGATTTTGACATACTACAAACTCAAACATGTGGACACTCCGCTATTTGAGAAACAAAATTTTTCAAACTTTGGAATTGAATATGCTACGGATCGAACATCCTGGCAATAATCTTAGCGATCTTTCCAATGAGTCAGTCTAGGTGGCCTCTGACTATGAAGTCGATGAAAGACCAGCTATGGTCAACCTGGATTGCGAGAATCGTGATTAACTATACTGCAAAGCAATGCGACTGTGTGGATCCGCAAGGATTGAAATCAAAACTGGACCCAACCATGTTGCAGATCGAATATCCAGCTACAATTTTGATGATGTTTTTACGCCTTGTTTTTTTTTTCGCGGACCCAACCATGTTGTGAATCTGGACTACAGCAGTTGCGATCAACTGGACTGCAGAATCGCGATTAATCGGTCAAGCAGCAATGCGATCACCGAACCGCAACTATTTCGATCAAATAGGGCTGCAGCAGTTACGATCAACTGGACTGCAACAATGATTTTTCATGACGTTCAAATAGCTTTTTCACGGAAACGATTTTGAAGCATTTTGTACAACTTTTCTCAACGGGAAAAACGATTCCTTTTCTCGTATTCCCCTTAGTCGGTGCCAATGTTTGTACCCAAAATAAATTCTGGGCACGAAACACGATGGATAGATGATTTGGTGTGTATTTTGGGTTGGGAGACGAATTGAAGAACAAATAAAGAGACACAGGTTTAACGTGGTTCGGCATGGTTGCCTACATCCACGGATAAATCCCCTTGGGGAGAAAAAGAACAGAAATGTAATTTGCAGAGTAGTTGAATCGAACGTCTTTAGTGAGAAGATGAAGAAAATCCAACGGTGTCTGTCAAAAATATGTGCGGGAGGCGAAAATTTGTTGGCGTTTTTGGGAGATTCCTTGCCGCTATAAAAGGGGGAGATGAGACGTACTTCAACCTTAAAAAAAAAATTGGACTAGCTACAAACAAACAAAAATTAAGGGTTTAGCTATCAAATAACCAAGACTGATGGGACTATATGATCGAATACAAGCTCAAACAACAAGAGAGATATTCGGAAAAGTTAAAGCAACAGAAATAAGGAGCAGAGAGGGAGAAAAAAAGACAGACAAATAGAAAAAAAATAAAGACGAGATTTTGATTCTTACGCCTATTCTCAGCAGTTGCCAGTTAGATCCAAGAGAGTTTATAGGTAGTGTCGTAGCGAGGAGTTCATGAAAGACTGACCGAAATCATAAGCAATATAATCCGAATAAAATAGGCCAGTTCCAAATATTATGTTGACACGTATATATATGTGTATAGACATCCTTTTTTAACGCAATTACCATGTAGACATCAGAGCATCTCCAATGGAGAGTGAAAAATTTATTTTCTTATGACACATAGGATTTTAGGCCCTCATTTATATAAAATGCATCTCCAACAGTGGATCTTATTAAGCAGGAAGGGTGTCAAAATAAATACGAAGGTCTTAGAGAAAGTCTTATCTAGACCTTGGGAATGACCTCCATGTCATCTTTTTAATAATATTTTAAATTTTTATCTTTAAATAAAAAAGTTTAAACCAATAGGAAAAAGGGAATCAATTTTTTCATTATCCAAAAAACACAAATCTTAGAAATATGACCCCCGTCATTGGAGATAGTTTATGAGCAAAACATTATTATTTTTGCCAAAAACATATCACCCCATAAATAAGGATCTAAATAAAAATTGCACGTAGATTTTTAGCACCCACTGTTGGAGATGCTCTTAATGAAGTGAATAAATATAACCGCCGGAATTAAGGGAAACAAATTAATTATTTAACTACAAATTCCACCCACAAAAAACGCCGATGTCATCGTTGGATTTTTTTTACAAATAATTTGGTTAATATCACTCTAACTAATTAAGGTTAATTTAATTATCAGCAAAAGAAAATTATTATCAAAATCGGAATTAAGGTTAATTTAATCATGTTAAAAATATGAAAATACAAATCCAATTTAAAAACACTAATCTTTATCGTAGATTTTATTTTATGGGCTACACATATATTCCATCTTAATGATGGGCTATTAGAAGAGAGAGGACCCAAACTTGGGTTCCTCAGAAATTTCCACAATTAATTTTCCTTTTTAAGCAAGTTCAAGACGAAATTTGCTAGACGCACCTAATCAACTAGCTAATTTACCAATGTGTTACCGTGTCCATATATGTATGAATAACTGAATTAAAAAGTAGCTAGAGTTTTCATATAATTAGCCCCGTGAACAGAAGGCTTCAAGGAACTTTTTTTTCCTTTCTTTTTATGGGTAAAGAATTTTGGTGTTTACAAGTTTCGAAGTCCAACTTTTATTTTCTTTTTTGACTGGTAATTTTTTTTTTGTGCTGACCAGTTTCGAAGTCAGGTGACTGACTCACTGGTATCATTACCTGATGCTTTTACCACTGTAATACAGTGATCTCGGCTCTAATAACATGCGAGGATTCATACATACAAACCAAATACGAGTCATGCCTCTAAATTGAGCAATTCTTTACTCAACAGTGGCTCCCCAAGATTCAATTGAAAGAGAGATTTTTTTTTCTTCTTTTCTTGAATAGGAAATCAAGATTTTATTTGATAATAAAGGAAACTAAAGATTGTGTTTGTCGTGTTGGATTAAGTTACTTATCCAAACAGGGACATTATTTGAAATTATGAAAAATAATTCTTTTTTACTGTCAGGCCAAAAATATTTTTCAGTTTTGTGACAATGATAATTATTTATTAAAATAATAGTTAAAATTTTAATATGTATTTTTCAAACACACCAGAGATTTAAGTTGGAAGCTGAGCGCCAACTCCCTTCTGAATAGCAACACCTAATCTATGAAAAACAAATCTTCCTACACCGCTACCAGCATCATTACTAGCTAAGCAATTTTTCAAACTCTTGAAAAAACATACAGTGTCTTCACCAAGCTCCCCTAAGGTAGTAAAGGCCAAAACTCCCAAACAATAACCATGCGCAACACATTCATCCAAGTATTTAGTACGCTTTCGAGCAACGGCTCTAGAAATGGCCTGACCTGGGACGAATGCACGAAAACCATCACCAGTGAAGGGAGAGACACCTGTGACATCCAAACACACATCTTGTCCATTCTCCCAGTTGAGAACGAGGATATCCGCTGGACGTAGATCCTTGTCAACCTCCGACGAAAAACCCAAGGAAACTTCTTTACGCGTAGGAACACAAGCTTTGTAACAAATATCCACAGTAACATCTCGAACTAAGTCATGGCGAAACTTAATTCCAACGTCTTTAGCACAGTGGAGCATATGTTCACCAAAAATATCTATAGGTTTACTACAACAAGAGCACAACCCGCCTTCAACAAACAAAGGGATACCAAGACGATAACAAACTACTGCTATGAATTGCCTGGGCCCAAGACACTGGTTTAAACCACTGATAGGGACCGCCAAAAGGTAATCTTGTGCATGTTTGATCTGGTTACATTGCCACAGAATGGAGTCTCTTACAGATAGTTTAAATTGGGATGGGATTTGCTTTTTAACTGCATCGAAATAAGTGACTGCCAAGGAGTGCATAGAAGGGGGGGCAGTATTATCGACACAAAAAGTGGAAGGCAAACCACATACCTGAATGAAATTCCGAAGATCCAACTGGTAAGCAGCACCATTATCAGTAGAGAAGGAGCTACCAAGTATCACCTGACGTACTGCAGTAGTCTGACTTAAAGAGGCAAGATAACAGTAACCACGAGTGTCCGCCATGGTATAAATGTCAAGATCACCATCTTTGATAGGCAGAGTAGCCAATCTCTGTTGCAACGGTCCGGAACCAGCACCATCACCAGTAATTAACAGTCTCAAATACTCGAGTAAATGGTCATCAAAGTGTCAGTGGCCTATTGAAGGGCTGCAGGATTGGTGGTACGCATGGCAAAATATAGCCTAGAAACACCAACGCAATTGCGAAGTAACAACAACTCACTTTGAGGATCTTTGAGTTTCTTGATAGCAGACATTAGCTGAATAGTCTTGTTCACCCTACCCAACACCATGTCACCCATGAAATCCAAATCCAAACTCACATGACCACCCAAAAGTTTAACCCCCTTGCTAGGCCTGCCAATATCCTTGGGAAAAACACCTTCAGCAACACTACGTGGATCACGCGTAGGCCAAAAAACCTCAGTTTTCTTAATGTTTAGATGCAACCCCCTATCCGGACCTTCGGATTCAATAATGCTAAAGGCTTTAGCAACTTCCATCGTGTCATCGATGATAGTTCCATCATCAAGGTACCAGGCATGCAAATCAAGCTTACAACGAGAAGCAATGGACTTCACTAGAGGGTGAAGTGTCAGAGCAAACAAAAGGGGACCGAGAGGATCACCTTGTTGCACTCCAAGAGCGGATGACAAAATATATTGGTCATAGTAAAGTCTAGCAGGCCTGGCATAACAAAACTCAACCCAACGAGAAATACCTGGACAATGAAGACGGACCTCCTTAATGAGGTGAGATCTGCTTACCATGTTGAATGCATTTGAGAAGTCAATAAGCAGCATTGACATCTTATCTGAGTGGCCTTTCAACTCCAATAAACCATTTACAGCGTGAAGTATACTTTCTCCCCCAACCGGCACACCGAAACCAAACTGATGATCACCCAAATAAGATGACATGGCCTTCCCAACGGAAAAAGCAGCCACCTTAGATACCAACCGACGCCAAATTGTTCCAACTGCGATAGGCCTCAATCCACCCCCGGGTTTGAGTAACGGTGTAAGAGTTGCACTAGAGACAAGCTCACCAAGAACCTTGGGGCACTTACCGGCCAACCAAAGGTTGACAACTCCAGTAATCGAAACCAACAGCTCATCCGCAACAGCCGCCGCTTCCCCACTCAGTCGGTCGATTAGATGTTGGGCGCGCAGGCCATCACGTCCACAAGAAGTGCCTCTTGGGAAACTCTTAATGGCGCCTAGGACAGCTCTCGAATCAACCGTAACAGGGTCACCATAATTATTTGAAATTTTGAAAAATATCTTTTGAAAATATGGGTTTTGTAGAAAAGTTTTTCCCGAAATCAGGGGCTTGCGTGAAGTTTTCATTTTGTGGGTTTCAATAGTGGAAAAGATGAAAAATGGGCTTGATTATAGTTTTTACTTCCTTATAAACAGCCCGACCTACTGTCATGTAGGGGTGAGCATTTGGCCCGTAATCTGCGGATTTAATCGGGACCAATCGTATTTTAGAGGATCGATGCACGGATTGTTCGCTAATGGCTTGGATGCGGATGGGATTTTTGAAACCCAACGGATTATGGATTGGGTTCGGATGCAACCTTGAAAATCCGTTGGACATCTATACCCGTTAGATTAAAAGCATTTATATAGTTTTGAGAAAATACATAGATAGTTTAGGAGTTCTTAAGGTGTTTGCTTGGAGTGTTGTTGATGATACTTTTATATTTGTATACATACATAGAATGTGTAGGTTCTATAAGAAGTCATTCATATTTGCTTTCTTTTTTAATTATAAATTTTAACTCAATCATATCCATTGGGTTATCAGTATCCAATCCTTCACCCCCATACATCCACTGGATGTTGGATTGGATGCGGATGCCAATTTGAAATCCGTAATGAATTGGATTGGATGTGGATGAGGATGAGGTAAAAACCGGCCCTTACCGTCCATGCTCACCCCTTAGGGGTGTGCAGAAAAACCGTAACCGCGGATTTCACCCGTATCCGTCCGCAAAATTGTGGGTGAAACCCAATCCGCAAGATCTTTGGGCCGGACACGTGTGGAAATCTCAAATCCGCATGCGGTGCGGTTGCGGTTGGACAATGAAAACCGCGGATTTACCCGCACCGTAGGACATGAAGGGAATTTGATAGAAATATTAAGGATAGTATGGGAAGTATGAGTTTACATATAAACATCTTTATCTTTCTGAAACCTAATTCCCACTCATTGCTACTGTTGTTCTCTCTTCCAATCTCGTAAAGATTTATTGAACCAGCTGAAAGATCTTAAAGCTGAACAAACTCTCTAAGATCTTAAAGATCTTTTCTTCGTCTTGCTAAGGTTACTGGTGGTGCTTCTAACAAACTCTCCAAGATGTAATGTTGCAGAAATTAGGTTTTTGGTCTTTTGTTTTGTTTAATTTATTAGACTAATTAGGAGTTTTGTGTTGAATTTATGGGTGATGTAGCAAAGTGGTGAGGTTATCGATTGCTCAAGTATTGACAGTGATATCTCAGAAGCAGAAATTAGCCCTTAGGGATGCTAGAACAAGAAGTTTTTGCTCCTTGATCTTCTACCTAAGAAAACTAGAACTATCCATAGGCGTCTAACTAAGCACCAGGTATGTGATTTTAAATCATTTTCTGTTTGGTTAATTTATGTTGTTTTTCACATGGAAATTAAAATGAAATTATGATGTGTTTTATTTGAGCATTACATTACTACAAGTGTTGATATTATTACAAGTGTTGATATGGTTAGATGATAGTAAAAAATTGCATGTCAATGCTAGTAGGAGGAAATTGAATGTTGAACAATTTGGAAATGTTAATCAATTGTGTCAAAAATGGGGTTCACTATCATCAATTTCAGCAACATGTTTTTGTTTGTATGTCAAGATGTGGCTTTCACTGCATAACTTGCATCTCTCAACACTAACAAAGACACTGTAATATTCATTAGCTGTTCTCATGCTCATGTTTAGACGAATAACAACATTTGTGACACATTGTGAAGACTCCCAACTACACAGCTAGCTAATCTCAGTATCTCACTACTTATACATTACACCTAGACTTGCCCATTCATGATTGGGTAGTAAGTCTCACCTTGCTGGATGAGTTATTTTTTTTGGATAAACGTAAAAACAATTCATTTGTTGTCCTTGCTGTGTTATGTACTTTAAATTAAGCTAGCCTTTTGATAAACTTAAACATTAGTGTTATGTACTTTAAATTAAGCTAGCCTTTTGATTTAATTTGTTGTCTTTGCTGTGTTTATTTACCTAATGTGTTCAATTTTTAAGTTGTTATTCCAAAAATTTGCATATCTGGAAATGGAAAGATAAATTTTTTACAATCACTGCTGCTAATCTTAACCTTGTTGTGAACCCAACTGCCATGATATCAATGTGCTGGTTGGAGATGCGAGATAAACTATAGGGAGCATTAGTATATGGGTAGCAGAAAGTTTTACTAATAATTTTGGTCCTTCCGAGACCTTGGGATAGTTTGTTTAATATTTAGATCAAAAGCACGCCATTGTCTTGTTCTTGTATTCATGCTGATCCAAATACACCTATCCAGCAGTTTTTGGCTTTTTGCTCTTAGAGGAATGTTTTAGTGTATGGATGACCAATAAACCCATTAGTGTATGTTTTAGTATATGATCACAGTTCAATGTTATCTAATTGCAAACATTATAAGAAATGTAATCCAGTGCTTGTCATTTCACGGAACTCTTAAATACTTGCTAGTTTTGTTGGTAACGAATTGTTTGTAGCTTTGAATATTGCAATAGTATATTAGTACAATTGGTACTTATTATATGAATTTTGTACCGTGTGGTAAGTGATGTTGCTTTAAGTTTGTCCAGCGAACATGTGACGAGTTTTTGTAATATTCTGGTGTGTGGTGTGAAACAGTGGGTATCTACTGATGTACTTAAATCTTCTTTTTTTTTTTATATGAACTTGATATCGGTTTTTTATGAACTCTTCTCTGGTTTCCTGTCTTGTCAAAAATCATCACCTTTCATTTTGTTTCTCTTGTTTTGTTGATCACCTGGTCTATAACTCCTTCTCATTTTACAGATGCGGAAGAAGTCTTGAAGGAAATTCCGGACATATCAATTATTGATTGAATGAACGAGTACTCAAATCCAAGGACTCTTTTTTGGCAGCAGAAGTTTCATTGGCTTGGCACCATACTTGTTGTTGCATTTGATCGTTTACCTTCCGTTGTTCCAAGAATCAGTATTTTTTTGTTTCCGTAAAAAAAAAAAAACACATTACTCTTTTGTGTTAACTGTTAACTATCTTTTGTGTTAAAATTCTATTTTCTGAACTTAGTATTTTTGTTTGTTTTACTTTTTTTTTTCCTGACTAAATCCGCGGTTAATCCGCATCCGTCCCATATCACCCGTTGATCCGCGGATGTGAAATCCGCGGTGATTGGGCCGGACACGGTTGGATTTTCCATATCCGTAGCTTTGACGGTTTGGTTGCGGGTGACCCCTAATCTGCAACCGTCCATGCGTTGCACACCCCATCACCCCTACTAGTGTCATGTATTTTCTTCCCCAAGGCCTAGTTACATCAACTACAGTATCATCATTCGAGGCCCACCTCCCTAAAAATTTCACAGTTGGGCTCGTGTTGCGGCCTTATTTGCATCATACTAGAACAACTTCACCTTCCTTTATTGGGAAAAGCTATACTTCCAATCTCTGCAGTTTTCCACAACCACAAAGCCTTGAAAACAAATGGAATCTATTTGTAGAAAAGATGAATAAAGGTTTGCAATTATTATTAGGAAAGCAATCCGACTACGACATGCCTTCCTTATCTTTAAAATTTAGGTTTGCAATTTCGTTTTCAGTTGAAACTTGATTCTTCTACCTCAACTGCTTAAATCGAATCAACGTTGGTAATATCGAATCTCATCTTTTTCTTACTTCAAGTTTGATTTTATGTGTACGATTTCTAACTATCTCAACAACATTCAATTTTGTCTTCAAATCCTGTTTTCATCATAATAAGGTTTGAATTTGACATAATTCTTTTAACAAATCCTACTAGTACTGATTCATGCATCTATTCGATCTGAGCATGCCTATTTCTACAACAAAATTTAGTTAGGAAGAAGTTTAATTTTGATCCATTGGATAGTGGAGAAGAATTCTTCTTAAATTCAGTAGAATATTGGGGTACGTGTGTGTGTTGATTATTTGCTGCACCACTAGTGTGCTTAATCTTGCTTTGGTTAGCTCCTCCTTTCAATGTTACTTTGGTACAGTCCTCACAGTACTGGTATGTGAATGACTTGGTTTGTGGGTGTATGATGAAACTGAAGATGATGGCCTGGGATTTAAAAAATGAGTAGTAATCATCAAAATGGGTTGAAAATGGAAGCTACAGTTAAGATAATTTTGAAAAAAAAAAACTAAGTTATATAACCGAACTTACAAACACGAAGAACACGTCGGTTAAACAAATTTTTTTCTTCCTAATCGAATTCAAAAGTTCGTTTGAGTCGCAAAAAATATTTCTTAACCGAACTCTTCTCTGTATAGCAAAATTTTGAGTTCGGTTGAGTCGCATAATTTTTGAGAGCAAGCCGAACAAAGAGTTCGGCAATAGGGAACTTTACGAGCATGCCGAACTTTGGGAGTCCCGCTGGTTTCAGATTTAAAGTTCGGCTAAAAGAATGTAGCACTAGACTGTACCGAACATCACTATGTATACTCTAACCTAAAATTTCAGCTACCTGTCCTGGAAAAAGATAGCCGAACAAAGCAAAAACTTCATTAAAGCTGAGTTCGGCTACCTGCGTCTTCAGAACTATTAGCCGAACTAAACTAGCAGAAGTGTTCGGCTATCTGTTCTTCAGATTTCTTAGCCGAACTCTATTGTCATAATGAAAATAAGTTTATAAAATTTTCATTATTTCGAAAGTTTTGGCCAATTCAAGCAACATTAACTAAAATTTAAGTATACCCAAGTACCCCAAACCCTCATTTCGAAATCAACCATCTTAAAATAAAAATAAAATAATAATAATAAGAAGAAAAGAAATCCTCTTCTTTTACTCAAAAATTATTCTTCCAAAAACACCCAACTAATTAATCTAACCTCACTAATCACTAATTAATTTAACTTAATCATTACACTAACTAATTATTACACTAACTAATGTAACTAAGAAGCATAAGTTTGGTATTAAGGCCTACGCCTAATTTTCCCTATTTTCTTCCCCAAGGCCCAGTTACATCAACTATAGTATCATCATTTTAGGCCTACCTCCCTAAAATTTCATAGCTGGGTTCGTGTTGCGGCCTTATTCTTTCTTTGGAAAAGCTATACTGCCAAGCTCTGAAGTTGCCCACAACTTACAACCACAGGAGTTGAGTGCAAACAAATAGAATCTGTTTGTAGAAAAGAAGAATAAAGGTTTGCAATTATTATTAGGAAAGCAATCCGACTCCAACATGCCTTCCTTACCTTTAGAAAAGAAGAATAAAGGTTCTTGAACAGCTTGCTTGCTGATTAATTTTGCTAAACAGTGTGCTACACCACCTGTTTATGAATGAAGGTTCATCCAAACTTCGTGTTATATGAATGATTTATTATTGACCCAAAATAAACCAGATAGTTGTACCTTAAATTCAACAACTTTGTGGTCACTGTAGTACTTGGGTAAATAATATTAATGACCTGATCATTTTGAAACTTATCAGTACCAAGGCTATGATCTACCCTTTGTAGGCTATGATCTACCCTTTGTAGGGTGTCGATCCATTGCGCAATTTTAGGAACTAATATATCCGTTCCTACTGTATTATGTCCGGTGCAGGGGCGGATTTTTTGTGACAATTTAGGGATTGAAATTTTTATTCATAATGTTTTTTGGCAACAGTTTAATGGTGAGAGATATTTGGGACGCGAATAACATATTCTAATACACGTGGAACTGGATGGGACAGGTGTCATCGGTATAAAATATTATGCAACTAAGACTAAGTCTTATGGGCTAGATTGGAGGTGCTAGATTAGCACTTAAGTGTTGCAATTCAAAAAAAAAAGTGTGGCAAAAAAGTTAACACTAGTTCTCTCTCCTACCAGTTGATAGCATGTGAACTAGCATGCTAGATAGTTACTGTTGAATGATTCAACGCTTGAAAAACTACCTTTTCGCGGAATGTTCAACGAGAGATTTATTTTTGATCGGCGATCACTGAGATTTAAAGCGGCGAACCATTCAGTATTTGAGCTGCGAATGGTTTAAGGGCCGGCGCGGAATGGTTCAACATTGGTCGACGTGGATCGCTAATCTAGGTGCTAGATTAGCACTCCCATAAGACTTAGGAGGTAGTCCTGACTGCTAATCTAGGTGCTAGACTAGCACCCCATAAGACTTAGTATTAGGGATGTATACTTACGTTTAGAGGTGTAAAACGTGCCGAGCCTAAGACAAACCGCTAGACACGGTCGCGTGCTTCACGTGCCATGTGCCGTCGTCTTGCTATGCCAACGATTTAAACGTCTTTGTCAGTCTTGTGCTTTACTAGTCAAAAGCTAGGCACAGCCGCAGCCCACGGGCACAACACACGAATAAACGTGCGTCTTCGGCACACGTCTTATAAACAATTTGAAATCACTTAATGTATACATTAAGTCAGACATTATCACAAGAATTTAATTAGACAACATATCATTTGAAATTATTTCAAGTAAATTAACAAGTTTATTCAATAAAAAGAAATAACCCATCAAATATAAAATTGGATTATTGTTATGTAAATTAATGTTCTAGTTAAATATAGGTGACGACATTATAACAACGATATTGAAATATATTTTCCAAATATTAAGGTATTATATGTGTTGTTATAAATAAGCCAACATAACATGTTAAAAACTAGCTAGAATAGTGACTCTTTTGTGAAATATACAAAAAATGTGATGTATTATGCCTTGTTATATGGTGTATTTGTACATGTTATGACGTGCTCTCTTAACGTCTTTGTCTTGGCCAACCACGTGCTTATCCGTGCCAGCGTGATGTCTTACATTTGTGCCAATTAGTCAAACCCAAAGACGTCCCATTTAACTAACGTCTTTGTGCCGCGGCCGGGCTAAGTCACGTCTTTGGTCATTTGTGCTCAAATTTTAACGTGTTGTGTTGGGCTGTGCTCGTGCTGGCACAGCCCAATTTACACCTCTACTTACGTTACTAATTAAGCACACGGCTCCTTCTCGCCACAATTTAGTAACTGATACAAGCGTCCCTACTTATATGGTATTTTTAGTAATTGATACGAGCGTCCCTAATTATACAGTATATTTTAGGAATCTACCGGGCAGCTCTGGTTTCTGGCTCCCCCTTGGATGACCACCATGTTGAATAAACTGTCTCACTAAAACCTTGCCAATAAAACCCAGTGGGAAAAAATTAGTTCATCCAACGGCTGAGATCATACCAAGTTTAAATTTTTTTTTTTGATTCGTGTTCATTCCTTGGCCACTTTGAAGAGTTGAGTTGAGCTGTTTTTTTCTTTTGGCCTTTTGGGTTCTTGCAGAGTTGAAAATTTAATTTGCAAAAATGATCTCTAACATGATAAATTAGGTAAGCATAATAATATTTTTATTATTTTTGTGAATGAGACACATATATTGTAAAAGTCTCGTTCACAAACTACAGTGCCCCATTATTGTTTGACACCCAGGCCCTGTTATTACATGGACCATATACATACACTCTGCATCATCATCATATAATAATACTAGGTAGAGAATATGATATTGATTAATTAAGATGTGGCAATGCAAAATGGTGCCCAAACTTTCACTAAAGATCTCCTTGGTTCAGGCTTGCAGTAAGCTGGAACTATCAAATGCAGATCAACTACCTGCTTTTCTCCATTACTGTTCTGTCTCTCCTCCTTGTAAACTTTTTCTCCGCCTTTTGTTGTTGTTGTTGAATCCTTAACAAAGAGATTATTCTTACCGGCTAACAGATTTTTGCTGTTGTAGTTGTAGTAAGTATTTTTGGTGTTGGGCAGTGATGCTTGGTTAAGTGAATCAGAAATTCCACCGGTTGAGGATGTCTCCTTTCGCCAGCAATGTTCATACCTGTTGAAACAAGAAGCCTCTATGGCTGACGCCGGGGTGGACAGTCCTGGTGGTGCTTCTTCCGCTGTGGCTAATGTTGGTGGTGTTGTTGTTCGAAGTGGAGTTGGTAGTACTTCACCAAGATTGTTATGCTTAAAGGTTAATGACCAAGTTGTAGTGTTATTTCTGTTGTTTGACAGACCTATAAACTTCACTCCAGCTGGCTGCAGTTTCGGAACTCTAGTAGTACTGATCATTTTCAGCAAAATTTCTTTGTCTTCTTCTTCATCCATTATAGATTCTTCAATCTCATTACCAGGATCACATTCGAATTCAACTTCCTCGTTGGTTTTGAAAACACCGTCTTCATTGTCGAATGATTCTGATTTGGATTCTGGGATAGGTGTAGTGAAAGTTAAAACGAGACGTCCGCCTTGACGTTGAGCACTGAAGTAGTTTTGAGAAGCAGGAATTGGTACAGCTTCAATAACTAATCTTCCATCTTTACGATGAGTATTCATTTGAATACCTCCTCCTGGCCTAGAGAGTGAATTAAGTGGTGGTGGGAAAGATCTGGGAATTACTAATGAGGAGGATTTCTTAATGTAATTCAATACTACTTTCTTAACATCAACTTTGACTACTACTACCTCTTGGATTGCTGCTTCTTCTACTACTTCTTGAATCTCTTCGTGTTCTTCTTCAGTATCAGAAAGACTAGTGACCGATGGAGGGTGACCATCAGAACCAGATTCAGAACATAAGTTCTCAGTACAAATCTCAAGGCTTTTAAGGGATAAACAACTCTTTGATTTTTTGACAAGAGGATGAACATAAGGAGGTGGAAGAGATGATGGTTTTTGAGTTTGAATTGAAGACCAAATATCAAACTGTGCTGGTTGTTGAGATAAATCATTCTTCTGCTCATCAACATCTTGCTGATCAATATGGAGTTCATCAGATGGTGAAAACACAATTGGAGAAGACATGTCCACAGCTGAAAGTGTTCTTCTCAATGAACTAGCATCAGTAGCAGTTTTGGTTTTTGGTTGTTCACACTGAAATCCTCCTAGAATTAATCCAATCCCTTGGGAGGGTTGTTCACTTAGTGACACTAGGGTTACACAAGTAGTAGTAGCACTTGACATCTTAAACAAACTTGTTTTAAGGTTGTAGTATATCACTCTGAAAAAGAAAGAAAATGACAACATTGTTAACATAAAAAAAATAAGTTCCACGGTAGTTCAGATGTCTCTCTGATACAGTGGTACGTGTGTGAAGCACAAAACTCTTTAGCAGTGTGAAATTTAAAGCAAAAATGAAACTAAAGTGGATAAGATAACTTGTTTACCTGAAATAATAATAATGAAGAAACCATACATATAAGCAAGCATCCAACAATGATATTTAAAGCTCAATTTTAAGAATTGAGCTTTAAATAGTTGAGTTTGTAACAATGAATGTTTGGAGTTTGAAGTGATATAAGAAAAAGATTGAGATAGAAGAGAACGATGGATAATAGATTTAGGATGGGAGGAGTGGGTATTTATAGCCGAAGAAAGAAGGCATATGCCCACTTCCCACCACCATGAAACAAAAAGAAAAACAAATACCTTTTTATCATTACTATATTAACAGTAGAACATGGTATAGCTGCACATAGTAAAAATTGGTGAAGTTTCGGACTAAACCAGAACTAAAACCGAAGAGAGCATTTTTTAAAAGCTTTATAAATATAACAAAACCATTTTCAAAACGGTTAGTTCTACACCAATCTGACTCGGTTCGGTGCAAAACCATGGGTTCTAGGAAAACTCCACGGTTGCGAGAATATTTTGTACTAATACATTCTCTAGGCTACATCTCTATAATTTTTAACCACTCACCGGATATTTAATTAATATTCGGAAGGAAGAAAAAAAATCCCAGAGTCTGTTGGATATTTTGGGAAGGAAGAAAAAAATCCTAGAGTGTGATGGATATTTTTATGCTACTTGCTTCTTAGTGCTTGTTCTTGTAAGAGAGGAGAGAATATGTGAAGTATGTGGTAAGTATGGAGGAGTCACTTCTAGTCCCCGATACTAGAGTAGTATGTACGTACTTACTAGTTATCTTTCTCTTGTGACTCCTCGCTGATCCATGAGGATGAGGACTGATGCCTCCTCCTAGTCTATCTACTGAGTCATCCTGATCCCCTTCTCTCAGGCAGTAGATCCTCGTGTGTTGCTTTCGGGATCTAGACATGGAACAATTTAAATATTCGGATCATGCGCCATTTAAGGATTTACTCGAATAACATTCTTTTTTTTTTATGAAGACATTTTAGAGCTCAATAAACCAGTGATTTCATTGTGCAAGTGTACCAAAGGATAGCATAGGCATAGCATAAACACAAAATTCGTCAAAAAAGACCAAAAATCAACAATTCCTGAAAAAAACACTTTATTTGATCTTTGTTTAAATAAGCCAAAAATTAAAAAAGATATCTTGTTTAAATGGACAAAAAATTTAAAAATGGCGAGGATGTAAATTTAATCTGCGTCCATTTTCAAATATTTTTTTCTTATTTTTATTTTTAC